>OX336395.1:93146362-93455362 GCA_946902985.2 Meconema thalassinum | reverse complement strand
ACCTGTTATTGTGATCTATCTTTATATTGTTAACTGCTTAGAAAACGACACCAATTATTCTCCAGACACATGAGGTATAAGAACACACAAGAGGGGTATAGATCTTTCATTTTCTCTGTAGCAACAGTGGAAGAAACGTTGCAGAAGATTTTGGCATGGACGTTTTTATCCCTTTTTGCTACTGATAATGAAAAAAGTGTATCACTGTTGTGTTCCCTGTAGGGCTAGGTTGTCAGTGTTGGTATTCTGTTCCTAATACTCTGAGGTCCGGATTCATTGCAGACACTTACTGTATATGATTGTTGTTATAAATCAGTGACTCTTTGTTTAATTTCTAGTTAAGTGTGATATATTATTTTAAGAATTATTTTGTCCTAAGGCTTCAGTACTATCTTTATGTTTTTGATAAAATGTGTATTGAAAGGAATGTTAAATTATGGTGGTTTTTAGAAAGAGGAATTCTATAGCCTATTTATCAGGATGTAATTGTTTACTCAGGATAAATATAAATTTCCCTCCTTTTACTGTAATCCCTCCGATTGTTCTGTACTGAAATTTTGTTTTACCTTCCCATCGGATACACAATTGGGCCGTCTATATTTAACAGATAGGTAAATCAAGAAGTTTAATTTTGCATTTAAATATAATTTTATTGTTACTATTATGTGTCAAGGACAGTAGTTAACTGAAAAGTTTTAGCATGTACTGTAAGTTCAATGGTACAACCATTATAAGAATGATATTGGACACAATTCCTGAACTCAAATAATCCAGTGAAATCATATTTAGTGTGTTAATGTTTTCTTGCAGTATCCTCTTCTCTCCTAGCGTGTATCCCGCGATGGTGCAGGGCCCGCTTGTTTGGTTGCTGTTCGCCACTTCTTCCTGTCAAGGGCATCTCCACACATCACCACTTCTTTCTTGATTCTGTCCAGCTATCTTTTCTTTGGACGTCCACGGGGTCGATTTCTTCCTGGATCCTATTGGAGAGGTGTTCTTGCCACAGAGTTCTCATCACCGATGCCGTGTTTCTCTCATTTTATCGGTAATGGCTGCAACTCCCATCTGTTTCCTGATATGTTCAATCCTGACATGATCAAGTCGTGTAACACCCATGGACCAACGTAACATTTTCATCTCCATTCTATGTAGGGCTTGTTCATGCTTGGTTGAAGCTGGCCAACATTCTGCGCCGTAAAGAGCCACTGGTCTTAACATGGTCTTGTAACCTTTCCCTTTCAAAGGGAAAGGTACTTTCTTATCTTGCAGTGTATTTTCATTTTTATCAGTCTCAATGTAAACTTCATTTGATCAACGTGGGCTTTCGTTACTAGTTATTGGCTTATAGAAAGTAAGCTAGGTCTGTTGTGAGTGAAACTTGTATCCAGATTTACACAATGCATATGTTGGAAGATGAGTAATAATATGTTATTTTCCTATCTGTTATTGATTAAGAAATGCAGGTCGATGATCAATATTCAGCGAGGTCAGTATTTGTTGGTTTATGTCACTGCTTGCCAACTCCTTGCTAATGTACTGCTGCATACTCGATGTGAATAAATTAGATGTTACTTGCCACAGCAGTGCTTGGCTTACACTTTATCAGCTCCATCTCCTCATACTAGGGCACAAATTCTCCATGGCAGAAATGGGATTTATATCAGGGCTGCACGCACGATGAGCTCCTAGGCGTGTGGATCGCAAAAACGTCGTGAAATACGAGGTACCTAAAAAGTAGCTAAAGGTAACTAAAAAGTAACTTCCAGTAGACACCCTGGTTAGCTTTACAATAGTGGAGGGCGAGTCGGTTCAACAAGTGCGAAAGTTTAACAAACTTTGAATACAAACAGCGTTATTTAAGTTTGTATGTTTTCAGTGTACTTCAATTTCAAATAAAACATTTCCGTGGACATCTTGCTTTCGCGACCTGCTATAAGGAAGAGAATATCTTACGAGGTATTGCATGTCCACCGTCGTTATGGATTCATGTACATACGATTAGTCTCTTAATGTGGTTATAGAATGATCTCTTCATTTTATTTCATATCAGCAGGCATTTTGTTATGGTACCTTCATGCTTATCTCCAAGTGCATAAATTTAGAATAATCAAGATTACGAAAGAAGGTCGTCACTGCAATCTGGCAATTTACTGGAATTAAAGTGACAAGCAAAGGAAGACCATTCTAGACAATTGTGGAGACAGACAAAACCATCTCCCCTCCAATTCCCTTATGACGCGACTCCGGACCATTCCCTTTTTAGAATACAGTAATTTAATCGACCCCGGAATTTTACGTACACCCAGACCATTACAATACTGTAACTTTTGCATACAAAAATACAAAATTCACATCAGGCAACTAATACAAATCGCAAATTGATTGTGCTAAGGATATGCCGGCTTTATATACTGTACTATTAACTTATGAGAATTAAGATCTAGTGCTGAACGCCGGCAGTGAAAGCCAAAGCTGCTACATAAGATCTATCATACCTTAACTCATCGAATGGAGCAAAGGCAATATAGAGGTAGATCCTGTGTTTGAGTCCAGCACTACTCGGACAATATCTTTACCATCCACCTAGACGTCTTCTGCTTTCCACTCCATACTCAACCATACAGCAGACAGCTTGTATTTATCATCAGCATGGTGTGAATACACA
Source organism: Meconema thalassinum (assembly GCA_946902985.2). Lineage (NCBI taxonomy): Eukaryota > Metazoa > Arthropoda > Insecta > Orthoptera > Tettigoniidae > Meconema > Meconema thalassinum. Next base: position 93,452,697 of record OX336395.1, on the reverse strand, counting down.
ATTTTGTAATCCCTAAATAGAATTTGTGAGAAAGCGATGGCAATCAGATGCGATAAGACGCAACAAATAGAAACCCAATAAGATACTTACCACTTTCAAATCTCCACCACTCACTAAAGATGGTGTTTCTGTTTTGATGCACGGCACAAACTCTGGTGTGGAGAATTCCTCTGTCTTAATATCCTCAGTGACATGAGTATCATCCTGCAGACAATTACTTGTTTCACAAACACATTCATTTCCACAGGCGGAATTAAATCTTACACAGGTTTCCATTACTCTCAATACCTTCCAAATTCAAAGCATAATACAAGAGCTAATGTAGGTACCAGATTGGTAGCTAGATCGGTTCATATATTATTTAAATGTTGGAAATGGCAACACAATAACTTATATTTTTTCTTGTTTACGGGCGTGGAAGGAGCAATGTGATTAAATATTATGAGCAGATAACTTGCATAGGGATTTATTTGGTGCCATTCTTTGCCTTGCATTTTCTGCGACTTTGTATGGAAGTGAAAGGGCTTACAACGTTCCTCTCCAACCCATTTTACTACTTTAACCATTCCCTCAGCAGCCTATGTACATACTTAGCGGGCTACAAAACATACTGGGGAAAGTGACTGTAGCAGTGCAATTGGTATGAGAGGATATGAGAACTTGCCGACCCATCTATTTCTTACGTGCCCATTTAAGCTCGCCACATGTTGTCTTCTGCAGAGATCACACAAGTGTATTTCGCGAAACTAACATAACAGATGTATTTAGGATCTAATCAATATTAGTGCAATGCTTCATTGGGATGAGGAAATTTACATTTGTGATATCTTCTTGTTGGTGTCACCCAGTGAGCACCATTGAATGTGGGCTACACACATCTTATGAAAGGTAGAGGAAATCATCAAGTGAAGGAGGAGGTCTGACTCTTAAAGTAAATTGGTGTAAATTACCATCTAGTAAATAAAACAGTCAAGTAAGGTGAGAAACTGAATGAACATCTAATACTATCCGGATCTGAATTGTAAAAAGAGTTACCCAAGAGAGGTCCAGAAAAAAGATGGAAAATGGGAGCCGGCAGAAGCAATGGCGGGCTTTAGTCAGACCTGTCGGTTTCAAAATCGTTCCCTCTACTGTAGTTGTGGCACGTTAATTTTCAGATTCTGTGTATAAGAATATTTAGAAATCATATCCATTGTATCAAACTAACAAACTGACCACAGGGATGCGTAATTGTTTAGCATTAAGGCCCGAGTTTCGTTGGTGGTCATTTTGTCAAGAAGAAGAGGATGGAGGAGAAGAAGAAGAAATATGATTGCTGTTAGCAAAGTTAGAATCTAAACGTTGTTTTTAGCTGGTATAAAGCTTGCTTACCCATGGCTGCCTTCCCTTGGCACCACTAGCCCATAAGAAATAGGTAAACAAACAGCAGCGCATTCACTCACGGTGGGTGAGTGGATAGCGTGTCGGTCTACTAACCCCAAGATTGCAGGTTCGCTCCTGGCCGTGGTAAGTGATTTTTGAAAGGCGGCAAAAATACGACACGCATGTCATACGATGTTGGCATGTCAAAGAACCCATTTGAATTTAGTAGGCCGTGTTCATAATGGCAACATTTATCTCAGGAGTTTCTGCCAACACAAAGTTCCACAATTCTCCACTAGAAAGCGCTCTAGTGTTCAAGGAGCTTAGATATCTAACCTCCTTGACTTTCATAGTGATTCAAGGAACATCGAAATTCGATATGAAAGCTACCCTCTGGTTGTCAAATTGCAAAGCTTGCACCCGGCACCGGGGCCATACGATAAAAAAATCAAATGCCTCATATAATTTAGGTATCAATACATCATCATCAGCTACTGTTAGGTCTTCTTATAGAAAACAAGACTGAGTTATCAAAACTACCAAATAATATTTAATCTAAAAATCATTCGCATTGTCATCAGAGAGGTAATGCAGATCCGTTAATCATCTGTATTTGCTGTTCCTCTTTAACAGCTAGAGGCTATTTTTATCTCAAATATATTTCCAGCCTCGTCCTGCAGATTATCGGAGGCCAATTGCTCATTCGTTTTCCGGGTAGTATGACCGATTGTAAAATATAAAGATGCTATATGAATATTAAGGTACCGTACGTATAATATTAATACCGGTAGTAAAATTTAACAGATCCTGGTTACCTCCCATTTACTACAGTGAGTTCCTCTCATGACTCATCCGGCCAGCGCATCGAGCTTATCTACCTAGCGTTGACTGATCACTTCCTGTTACACAGCGCGCATTTCGCAGTTCTGGTCCATGCTTATACCGTGTATTAATTTAGTGTTGATCTGTCGTTCCAACTGTTCTCGAGTTGTGAAGTGTTACTTGGGGTATAATTCTCATAATGCATCGACGTGTGTACACGGTAGAGGAATGGGTATTTATGTACGATAATTATGCGAAAACGAGTCTTGCAGGGAAGTCGTTAGACGTTTCATAACAAATTTTCCAGGTGTACGCTCTCGACATAGAGATACCGTACGGAATCTCGTAAACAAATTGAGAGGAACTGTTTCTTTACTCTATAAGAAGCGAAGTGTTAAAAAACGTGTGCTTAATGAGGAAAAAGTAAATGAAATCTCAGAAAGATTAGAATATACGCCTAGAAAATCCCTAAGACGACTTGGACAAGAAACCCTCACACGTTGGACAAACTGAAAGAACATATCCGGAGAGAAATAGCCTCATTTACCGAAGACGAACTTATGCGTGTGAATCGGAGTTTCCTAAGACGATGCCGGAAATGTGTGAATGTATGAGGAGAACATTTCCAACATCTCCTGTCATAGCCTAAGGTACGACCTTAGTTTATTAATTCTTCCTTTCTTCATTTTAATTGTTATCTCATGTCATGCACGGATAAAGTGAGCCAAGTGCTGTTCTGTTCTTATTGCTATGCATGCCGAGCGGGGAGTGCCGACTCAACGGGAGATAAGCTTGGTGGACTGGCCGGACGAGTCATGAGAGGAACTCACTCTATCAAGTAACTGTCATTCGCATACCATAATAGTAAGAGAATTGCAACTTACAATATTCGGGAATTCATCTGATTTGGGCAAGCATTCCGGCTCACGCTTGATGAAAGCCTGTTCCTCCATTATGTTCACGAAACTAAAAAAGAGAAAGAGCACTCATCAGAGAAAGACCGTACATAAGGCAGTACGCCAAATATGCATCATGATTAATACATCAAATGAGGTAGCTTCAAACCTCCTAACGTATGATAATACTCATTGTCCGAATATAACCCTCGTGATGCACAGTAATAAGCAGAGGTTATACTGTATTTTTCAACAACATTAAAACTAATGCATATAACACTCAACTTGCAACCAGTTACTTGAAGTATTAGAATTGAAGTTGAACGTCATGATCGTATTATTCTTTAATAGTTACATATGCGATTGATTAGATTAAATAAGGAATTGATGGCAAGTGCTTGTAGAGCAGTGAAATAGCACCCTGCATTCCGTTTCACTAATCCTATGTAGCCTACACACACCTGATTTGGGGGCAGGTGGAGTACATAATAGTATTGACTGGCAATAATGTACATAACAAACCTATCAACACGTTTAAATAGGCTACTTGAAGGTGAACATAATATTTTACTGCAAGAGTAGCAAACAGGCGTTCATAAGCCACTGAAAGCTTCCTCGTTGAGCTACAAAGAGCCCAGCTCAAACTAGAATCATTATCGCTTTCTAAAACTAAAAAGGGGGCTTATATGTAGCCTACATAAATGCAGTATGTCCTCATAAGGCTGTTCTTAGGATGATATCCACATTTATTTCCGCTGTGAATCACGTAATCATAACCAAGATTTGTCATGTCCTTACAGAAGATATTTTTTAAGTCTTACAACATGGACAAATTACGTTACGGTATTTCGTTTAATTCTAGACTAATAACTTGCCAAAATGTGTAACAAAGGTGCCGGTACTAATTTTACTGACTGATTCGCTCTATGGTACACGCCAATGAACTTACTGGTAGGCTAACAATGATAGGCTAAATGAGTGTTAAGAGAAAATTATAAGACTAAGAAACAGATCACACTAAAAGCAATAATCACTGTAAAACTTCACGAGAGGGTTTCCTTTGAATAATTTTTTTAAACTATGAAATTAACGAATTCACCTGAATCAACAGTCGGGAAAATATCTGGAGATGATGTAGTAATAGATGTTTATTCCTCCGCTGTCAGAGACCCCCCCCCCCAATTGGATCACTACTTATATCCTAGTTGAAATTGCGCCTTTGGCATCTATCTTTTTCAAGGGGTCATTAAAGCCAACCACACGCATTCGGTACTATATCGCATCCGGCAGGGCAATGGTTTTGCCTAGACCAATATTTTCGTCCAGACCAGGGCTGTCGCGAGATTGCGCAGGGCCTGGCGCGATAATGTGCGCGGGGCCTAGTAGCCATGAGTTCGCGGGGTGGGGGTAGTAAATGCAAATTTTAGACTGCAAGTGGCTGTGTTGTACGAGGAGTGATGTTTTAAAAGAAATTACAATTTTAGGCTAGTTAAAACTCATTTTATTTCATTTTTAGTTTCTAAACAAACCTCAACAAATAGGATAAGCATAAAATTGGATACAGGATGCACCTGATCAGATTAAAACAACAAGCAATATCAATGGAAACCTGATATAATGAGCTAACACAGGTGATTTTTTGGCATAAATAATATATTATGGAAAACGAAGCATTTGCTTGATGTACTTTCTTACCCAAACGCACATAATGAATTATAATACGCAATCACGTTTACATATTTCAACATTTCTACGGCTATGTAGTTTTTCATAAACTTAACTGCTGAAAGTGCTACAAGTCCACTTTCACCGATAAATATGAGCTGAACGGCCCCTTTGTTCGAGAAATAACATGGTTTACAAGGCAGGCTTTAAAAAATATCTGGATTTTTGTTTATAATTTAGAGCTTTTTATTCATATAAAGGGCGCTTTGCGGGCCTTTGCTAGGGAAAAAGTGCTGGTTAAATCGTTTTTTTTTCTAATTTTTTGGCCGTTTCACATTCGATTGACAGAGTAGCCAAACCGTCCAGACGCTCCTGCGCCATCGTTGATCGCAAGTAGCGTTTGATTAGTTTCAAAATGGAAAAATTCCTTTCCCCCGAAGCAAGCGTTATAGGAATTGTAAGCATAATTTGATAGGCCGTCCTTAGGACTCCTTTATCGGGGCTAAGTACTGTAGTGCACCTAAAGCACTTTTTACAGATGTCGGAACAGCGTAGGCCTACCCAAATAATTGTAGCTCCAGAAAAAGATCTTCTGCATCCAAATCTTCAAGCTCCCCGTCTTTTAGAAAATTAGAGAGTGTTTGACAATGGTCTTTCAATTGCTTTTCCTGCAAATTGGAAAGCTTGGAAGGATCGAAAAGAAATCCAAAGTATTCCGAAAAGTAATTAACTACGTTAAATCTATTTTCTACGCAGCTCAGTGCAGTATCTACGACAGACAAAAAGTAATTTACCCGAAATTTATTTTCAGCTTCTTTTTGAAGTTCCTCTTCGTTTTTTTCCACCTGTTGATCATTTTTCTGATTTGTTTCATCAAAGAACCTTTTGCGATTGCCATGACGGCGAATAGAAAATGTATTTGCATGGCCCAAATTTTCCATTATTTCTCTAACGGTGGACATTGCACTGTTAAAGCCAGTGTTGCGATAATTTTGAAAAAATGAATTTAGGCCCTGAAGTTCGGTTAAAGCCGTATCTAACGACGTTTTCCCAAATTGGCGAATTTTACTTGTTGAGTTCACAGAAAATAAAATATCGTACCAGATAACGAGGCTTAAAGCAAATTCATACGAACTTGTATGAAGCAATAACGATTGGGCCTCTGGCCGTGTAACAGGATCTTTGGTAGTTTCTGCCTCTTTTTCTAGAGCTTCGTTTACTTTACCTAACTGGCACCTTAAGGGCTTGACACTGTCAATTCTACATTCCCCTCTCGTGCTAGATAAAGATGTTTAATGTGAGGAGGCCAGGACATAGTTCGCACAAAATGTCCCACCTTTCCGTGGAAGCTACAAACAAAGTGTACAGACGCTGAACTATACCAAAACATGTCATAGCGTCCTTATTGCATTTAACCATGTCACCCAAAAGTAAGTGAAGATGATGTGCAACATATGCCATGAACATTACTCGTTTATTAATATATTTTACTCGCGTCTGCAATCCTTTATACTTGGCCTTCAATTAGCACCGTTGTCATACCCTTGTCCCCTACAGCTCATGATATCAAGATCATTATCCTCCAACACTCCCTCTAAAACCTGAGCTAACCCCTTTCTCCAAGTGTCGTGTACCTCCAAAAACTCGAGGGCCGACCCAAGTTTTGTCAACAAACTACCAAACCATACAAACACAGCATATTTTATATTGTTGGCTTATTTTAATTTGAGCTGGACTGAATCAAATTCACTATCTTTATTTTTTTCATTTATGAAAAAAAAATGGCGTGAAGCGCGGGGCCTTTCTGAGCGCGGGGCCTTTCTGAGCGCGGGGCCTGGCGCGACCGCACCTCTCGCGCGGCCCTCGCGACTGCCCTGGTCCAGACCAATGGTGGATAGATAGCGCCACCCTCGCGACGGCCCTGGTCCAGACCAATGGTGGATAGATAGCGCGACCGCACCTCTCGCGCCGCCCTCGCGACGGCCCTGGTCCAGACCAATGGTGGATAGATAGCGCCACCCTCGCGACGACCCTGGTCCAGACCAATGGTGGATAGATAGCGCGACCGCACCTCTCGCGCCGCCCTCGCGACGGCCCTGGTCCAGACCAATGGTGGATAGATAGCGCGACCGTACCTCTCGCGCCGCCCTCACGACGGCCCTTGTCCAGACCAATGGTGGATAGATAGCGCCCCCCTCGCGACGGCCCTGGTCCAGACCAATGGTGGATAGATAGCGCGACCGCACCTCTCGCGCCGCCCTCACGACGGCCCTGGTCCAGACCAATGGTGGATAGATAGCGCCGACCGCACATCTCACGCCGCCCTCACGACGGCCCTGGTCCAGACCAATGGTGGATAGATAGCGCGACCGCACCTCTCGCGCCGCCCTCGCGACGGCCCTGGTCCAGACCAATGGTGGATAGATAGCGCGACCGCACCTCTCACGCCGCCCTCACGACGGCCCTGGTCCAGACCAATGGTGGATAGATAGCGCGACCGCACCTCTCGCGCCGCCCTCGCGACGGCCCTGGTCCAGACCAATGGTGGATAGATAGCGCGACCGCACCTCTCGCGCCGCCCTCGCGACGGCCCTGGTCCAGACCAATGGTGGATAGATAGCACGACCCTCGCGACGGCCCTGGTCCAGACCAATGGTGGATAGATAGCGCGACCCTCGCGACGGCCCTGGTCCAGACCAATGGTGGATAGATAGCGCCGCCCTCGTGACGGCCCTGGTCCAGACCAATGGTGGATAGATAGCGCGACCCTCGCGACGGCCCTGGTCCAGACCAACGGTGGATAGATAGCGCGACCGCTCCTCTCGCGCCGCCCTCGCGACGGCCCTGGTCCAGACCAATGGTGGATAGATAGCGCGACCGCACCTCTCGCGCCGCCCTCACGACGGCCCTGGTCCAGACCAATGGTGGATAGATAGCGCGACCGCACCTCTCGCGCGGCCCTGGTCCAGACCAATGGTGGATCAGGGCCGCGTTTGCTAATAGATAACACCCCTGGTTTACAGTGGGGGAGGTCACACATCATTAATCTTTATCTAGGCCAATAGTTTTGCCTATTATTTCATGTCGTGTGGTGTATTTTGTATTGGACATGTTGGCAACATTGACAACGGTGATATAAAGGAAGGAAACCCTATCATAAAGAATTAATATCATTTGTAACCGTTTGAAAACACGTAAATACTAGCTATTGTACCTGGCATTCCCTAAGAGGGGTCTTTTAAAACATGCGTGCGAAACGATGCCTAGTTCTCCCTGCGTCTGATATTACTCAAGTGCAACATTTACTCACTGTAAATCTATATTCGGAAAGTATTGTAGAGTGCACTAACTTCGCAGATAATGCAATATTTATAGTAAACAGGGTTGTTCATGCACAATTCCTCATGGACCTAGGGCTGTCTCGCAAGAACACTCGCACTCCACAATCTCATGTACACCTACACTCGCTGTTTTGGAACATACAGCATCTGCACTCACTCTCTCTGGGCGCGACGCGCGAAGTAAGATTGCTGTTGGCGCGAACAAAGGGGTCAAACGATCTTCTCATATTTTCCTTCGTTGCGATCTGATTATCGCGAATTTGGCTCTGGCAACTTAAGTATTTTGGAATTTTAAATTTTATTTTCGAAAAATCATATATGTACCTTTTCTTTTTCAAAAACAGATTTTTACAAAATTTTCTCTGTTTAATCTCTTAGCATATAGTAAGCTTCTCAGATGGGAGTTTTTGAAAATATCAAATAAGTGAATTTAAATAATTTTTAAATTATATTTCTGCAAGAATAATATAAAATTAATACAAAATAGCAAAGACTATACCCCATATATCAGCTTAAACACAGAATTTTAAAATTTGCTCTCGTGGCATCATTTTCTGTGATTATAGTAATGCAAGTACAAAATTGCATAATTCTAGCCTTCTTAGATTCTGAGAAAAAGGTAGGCTACCGTACATAAATATTTAAAAATATTATTTTCAGGAAAAGCAAATTAAAGTTGAACATAAGATTTCATCTTATGTTACGCCCTCAGAAGGCCTCCGAACTGTACTAAGGATCTTCTTTCCCTTCAAGGCTTCTCTTCTGGCTTCTAATTTTCTGCCTTCTTTCCTTTATGAGGTCTTCAACTGACTTTTCAGCCGCAAAAAAGGCGTTGTAAATTTATTTTTCTCAAGATGTCTTGATTGAAACCTACTATCTTGAAGGCCATTCTCTCTAATAACTTCATCCTCCCTAACTGCATAAGTTGCAATTCTGACAACTGTAGCAGATGAGAATGTGGTCATTGGGCATCAGTTGTTTCCATATGAGTGAATTGAGAGACTCATTTGGATTCTGCATTTTGCCATGAACACACTTTTCGAAAAGGTCAGGATCGGCCAGAAACCTGTAAGTGGGCTTGACAACATCCAGAATACAATTTGGGAACCTCTCCTTGTGAATATAGGGGGAGTTATTCCACTGAATCTGTAGATATTTGCACCATCAAATGTGGCACAGATGATGAATGGGACGTTCGTCTGTTGACATAACTTGGAAATATGTAGCCCATGCAGCACTCTTCTTGTCACATGGCTGAGTTCTGTCTGAGAGCCTTGCCATAATCCACTTAAAGAGTGCGTCTTCTTGCATTCCGCAGCTCCTGAAAACGCTGCTTATCCATTTTTCTGTACACTCTACGTGGCCGTGGCATTATTGAATGATGAACAAATGAAATACTTTCGTAAATCGCCGTCAGTAGCACAAGGCAAAACAAGAATGGTTTATTTATAAACCAAGCAGCTGATTAATTGTTATGGATTCTAGGATACGGCTCAGAGTCGCAGGCGATCTATAAAAACCATAGAGTATATATCACGGCCTCCTAGATGTATCCCTCGCAATTTTGCTTGAATGTCATCCACGGAATCGTTGTTGACCGTGCTAGTATCTAAGGGTTACATCAGGGAGGTCGCGCCACACATTTAATTATTTTTCAGGCACTTCGGATGTGATTTTACCACTGAAACTTTGGGAACATACTGTCAATGAGTTGTATTAATGAATAAAAATAAATTGAAAATTGACATTTTCAGTTTTGTGAATAATTTCATTATCTAACAGTGCCGATTGTACAGGGTGATTATTTTGCTGGAGCGCAGCCAGCTACAGTTCATGCCACGAATTTTGGCCGGTGAGCCCCGGTTTTACAGTCTTACAGAGGACAGGGGGCGAACCTCAGGCATGTGGAATTGATATGTGAATTGCTTTCCGCGCAACTGAAAACTCGCGTATCAATTGCACATGTCTGAAGCTCACCGACTGTCCTTTGTTCCACTGTGAAACCGGGACTGACCGCCCAAAACCGAGGCGTGAACTGTACCAGGCGGGTCCACGCCTTCCGCCAGCCAACCGGACTCGCACCGCAGATTGCGCGGAGGTAGAAACCGTAACAGAAAGTGTTAATTCACCAGCAAATCATGATTTAAGAACTTAGGCTACGTTTTCACAGAAGATGCTGAATATCTTCTCCTCCAGCTGACAGACAGACGTTGTACCGTTAATAAATAAGCGATTACGCGTTGTAATTCCCTTCTATCGTGAGGGATATCTGCTGCTGTATACTAATCTCCAGCTCCACTACAATTGATCTGTACACTATGTATTTTAAATTAACCCTCAATTAAACATCAAACGGGCTTCGGTCCGTGCATCGATAATTTACAGTAAACTCGCAGAGTGCTACAAGGAGTAGATGATGAAGATGAGGATAATTGTTGTTTCAAGGGGCCTAACATCGAGGTTATCGGCCCCTAATGGTCTGGGTGATAGCGCAAATGACAATTAAATGGAAACCGTAACGAAAATTAAGTTAGACTGAAAACAAATACAAAAGGTAATTTAGAAGGAAAATACTCACAAAAGGAATATATTGAAAAATACGCACAAAAAGTAGTTTAGGCTCAAAATACTTAAAAAATGCAATTGAAATTGAAAATACGTGAAAAGGAAAATCCACAGCCTGCTTCCAGTCGACCGGGTCAGGGAATGGAATGAATGAAGCCCCCATCTAGCGGCGAGGATATGAACTGTGCCGGTTACCTATGCCTGTCGCACTCCCCTTGGGCAATGATTAAATAAATGACAGATGAAATGAAATGATAGAGGAGAGTGTTGCTGGAATGAAACCAAAAATAGGGTATACAAGTAATACTGGTGTGCACTCCTGTAATTCAACACAGGATTTGCACACAAAATGCATGGAGCTCGTATTTTAAAAACACAAAACCCTTGAAGTGCAATAATGCTCACTGAAAAAGGGCTGTCATATAATCTTTTAGCCACCTGCCTACAATCTGTTATATAATTAGGTAATCGATAATTTTAGTGGGATGGGTGCTGTGTGATAGCTTAGTGTTTTAGCTGCTTGTTCCTCACCAAAGAAAATCGGTTCAATTCCTGATTAATGCATGGTGGACATAAAAAGGAAATCCTGTGGTCGAAAATTGTGAAATTTAATAGCATTGGTTTTACGTCCTCTATAATTGCAACGGTTTGATAGTTCCCAGGATGCCACAATAATCCCCTGGAGAGGTTCTGCAAAATAACAGTAAATATACAGACACAGGCCTCCTGCATGCCAGGATCCAATCTCGCAACTAGCGTGTAGTAGACTAGGGCCTTATGATTGGTCAGGTATTTGGTGCAGCCTATAACATTTAAATCATCATCATGATAATCCATCTCCAGTTGCACGGGTTGGGTGTATGAGCCCCTGTGCTCATACCACTTCTTCATCACCTTGCTCCAGTCTAGACCTTCCTTCATCACATCCTTTAGTGCACCGGCCGCGTTATAACTACTAGCTCGAGGATAATTACTTACCGCCTTGTTCTGGTAGAGCATATCGCATGTATTCCTCTTATTTTATAATCAATATAAGAAACCTGTAATAACAACTTGGGGACAATTCCACACACTTCATAGTTGTACGAGTCTGTATTTTTCCTGCGATATAAGTTGTTTCCCAGCTCGTCGAAACAAGGTAACTAGGATATGTGGTACAACGCCTGGATCATATTAACTGCGTGAAGTGGGTTCTATACTACAGAATCCATGAATTCCATTGTACACATAAGTAAAGACAAGAAATAAAAGGACTAGCTCGTCATAAATAACATTTTAAAATTAGTTCCTTTATTTAAATCTTTGTCTTCTTATTGCTATTTTCTGGGAGTTTCACCAAACCAGTGAACACTGTGCCGCGTTAAGCCTGTTTTATATAGAGAGTAGTTTCATATCTCGTGAATAACTTAATTGAATCGGACGGAGCTGAAAATTATTTAGTCAGATTTCACTATTGTATTTTTGAGGAGACTGGTAAAACGTAATTGACAGAACAGAACTTAACAAACACACTATATTAGTCATCTATATTGTGAAGCAACAATTCAGGTTATATTTGTTTTAGCGGAATATCAATTTTAATTTAATAAACATATTATTCAAATCAATTTTGGAATTGTGACTTAATGCCTTTCAGCTCGGTGTTCAGTTTAGTGCGGCATAATACCTTCCAAAATGGATATTTCACAGGCTATTTTATTTAAAAATGGATTTGTAACCTAACAAGATGTTCAGTAAAGGACATATAGCCTACTTTCTCCTAAATGCATGGGTGTTGTTATAACTCTTTGTACTTTTCAAGGAGTATAATTGAATATTGGTTGTAGTAGCTTGTTGAAATACAACGTGCTATACGGATATTAAAGATGAATATGAGGTGCCCTTTGCTAGTGCTACCTGTGTATAAAATTTCATTCAATTCGGTTTCACCGTGTTTGAAAAGACAGGGGGAATCGATTTGCACACAATCATGGCCGCCATCCGCAAATTATTGGGCAGATGACCTCGTAGTTTAGTCAAACGATTCTTCATACATAATGGTATAAAGTTACAAAATTTGGTAGAGATCAGACGAATAGGTTGGTCGTAATCTGAATTAAGCTTTGAACATTTGGGTGGCCACCATTACGTTTACGTCAGGATGGCGGCAATTTAAAACATGACACTGAGGTGTCCTTTGCTATTGCTACCTCTATACCAAATTTCGTTCAATTCCGTTTCACCGTGTTTGAAAAGATAGGCGGAATCGGTTTGCACACAAACATGGCCGCCATCCACAAATTATTAGGCAGATGACCTCGTAGTTTGGTCAAATGATTCTTCATACATAAGGGTATAATGTTACAAAATTTGGCAGACATCAGATGAACAGGTAGGTCGTAATTTGATACAAGCTTTGAACATTTGGGTGGCCGCCATTACGTTTTCGTCAAGATGGCGGCAATATAAAACATGACACTGAGGTTCCCTTTGCTAGTTCTACCTCTGTACTAATTTTCGTTCAATTCGGATTCACCGTGTTTGAAAAGACAGGGGGAATCGATTTGCACACAAACATGGCCGTTATCTGCAAATTATTGGGCATATGACCTCGTAGTTTAGTCAAAAGATTCTTCATACATAAAGGTTTCAACTTACAACATTTGGTAGAGATCAGATGAATAGGTTGGTCGTAACTTGAATTAAGCTTTGAACATTTGGGTGGCCACCATTACGTTTACGTCAAGATGGCGGCGATTTAAAACATGACACTGAGGTGCCCATTGCTAGTGCTGCCTCTGTACCAAATTTTGTTCAATTCCGATTCACCGTGTTTGAAAAGATAGGGGGAAATCAATTTGCACACAAACATGGCCGCCATCCACAAATTATTGGACAGATGACCTCGTAGTTTGGTAAAAAAGATTCTTCATACATATAAGTATAATGTTACAAAATTTGGTAGAGATAAGATGATTAGGTTGGTCATAATTTCATTTAAACTTTGAACATTTGGGTGGCCGCCATTACGTTTACGTCAAGATGGCGGCGATATAAAACATGATACTGAGGTGCCCTTTGCTAGTGCTACCTCTGTACCAAATGTCGTTCAATTTGGATTCACCGTGTTCGAATTGATAGGGGGGGGGGGGGACATACATTCAGAGTACACACACACACACAGACAGACACACAATTTTAGGCCCTGTGTTGATCTCATAAGTCTACTTTCATTTTTTGCAAAAATCGGAAGTAGGCTAAAAACCAGCTAAACCCTGTACAAATGTAACGCAGTGCGCCCTACATTAAGTATGGAATTGGGCGCTGAAAGGCAGCAAGTCATTGACTTGATGATTTTCTCCTCTGATCGCAGTACATTTAGAAGTGCTTTCAGGCTTAAACAAAAGGCTGACTTAATTCTTTAAGAAGGCATTCCAAGGCCTTTGGGTCAATATTTCAGAATACTCATTATTTAAAAATGGCCATTTTTAGATTTTTTAATTTATGAAACAATTAGATCCGTTAAGAACTAAACATTCATATATCCTACTGATATTAATTGCCTCTATCAACCTAGAAATTTTCTAGTTTCATTGCTGTAATAGATTCGTAGATATTGAGAACCGTCTAAATATTTCGGATGGTCACCATGCTGGATTTTTATATATAGGCCTTAAGAGTTATGTGCTATTACATGAAGATTATTTTGTAGGTGTTTTATTCAAACTTCAATCGCATGATTTGGACACAATCAATAAAATTGAGATTTAAAATTTTCTCTCAGCAGTTATTATGTGGTTATGATAATAATATTAATGAATTGGTTGCCAGTGGATTAAAACTTATATAAGGACTAGCAGAAGTAACCATTCTTTGAACGGTCTTCGGTATTAATAACCAGACGTAATCAATTGAGCTACTGTTGCAATGGTTAGGGGCTTGGAACCTGTTTGTCAACACAGAAAAATGATTAGTTGAAATATGTTCAGGGCCAATTCTATTCCTCATATACATAAATGACATAACCTTATGCCCTTTTAGGGGTAGATTATCTCTCTTAGCTGACGATACTTCGTTGTTTTACTTCTCTAAATCTGACAAGGAGATTATATCTGATATCCAGCATGACTGTTATGTCTTGGAGGAATGGCTAAGAATGAATCTGTTAACACCTAATTACTCAAAAACTGTCTGCATGATGTTCCATAAATGTGAATATGATTTAAATGCAACAACAAATATCTCTTTTGGTACTACCAGACTTAAGTGGGTGAAGGAGGTTAAATACCTTGGCTTGACAATAGACAATACTCTTTCTTGGACATCACATATAACGAATCTAAAAATTAAAATCTCAGGTTTAGTTGGAATCTTTGCAAAAATCAAGTTTTATGTAACAACACAGACACTACGTCTCGGCTCTCATACCTATGTTCCATCTGGGGAAGAGCCTCACAAAATAATTTGAATAATCTGGAGGTTCTACAAAACAGGGCTCTAAGATCAATGTATGGATTCCATCGTTTATAACCTCGCTGTAGAATGTACACTGAATCTAATATATTGCCGTTGAAACTGCTTGTATCTTTCAACTCTACTTTAATTATTTATAAAATATTGCATAGTCTCATGACCACAAATACTGCATTCTCTTTCGTTAATGAAATCCACATGCACTGCACAAGACAAAAAAAAGTTACATGTAGTCAGCAATAGAACAACTAAATTTGGAGTCAATGCACTGCAGCACTCGCTCATCTCAGTGTATAACCTGGTACCACTTGATCTAGCAAGAATCTCTCAAATTGGGCCATTTCGTGTAAAGTTGAAAAAGTACTATTTGCTGACTCTGAATGTATAATAATATACGTATAATAATTTACTCTAAATGTATAATAACTTACTCTTGTGATACCACATTCTTCCAAATAATCTTCATCTTTTATGTTTATCAACACTAATTGACTCATAACTTCAAAGCATGCTCATTAGCTTATAGTCTCATTTCTTCAATTATATTATACTGCTTTTTCCTTGGTAATTTATTGTGTCAAAAGCGTCGCTTTGAATACACTTCAATTGCTTATTTGTATACTGTACTCTAAATGTATTATAATTTATCATATGTATAGTTATTCGGTCATCTATGTAATGAACTATGTACTGTTCCCCACGACAGAGCTCTGCTCTCGGGAATCTTTTTCTAGACAAATAAAAAAACACTAAATTTACTTAACGTGTACTCCCTGACGTGAAAATAAAATTGAAAACCTCGTAGACGAAACACAATACACGTCACATAAAAAATGACCCTTTAATGAATTATAAAGGCTTGTGGTGCATGAACATTCAGGTTTTTTAGCCTCCAATGGCCCAAATTCCTAAAAACAAAACAAAAATATACAAAAAATAATCTATTTCAATTCAGGAATTTTTGAAAATAATGTTGCTGTTTGAAGATATAATAGACCTTCTGTACGACATATCGCACGTTTAAGTTTTGGGAAAAAATCTAGGGTACTCCTTGACCCCCTTAATCGCATTGATACATTTTACAGTTTTTGTTGGTTCCGTGATAACCTTGTAGCCATTTGCAAACTTTCACAGAAATTTAATAAATGGAGTAGCATTACTTCTTGTAGAAATAGATGGAATGTTGAATGTAACTTTTTGAGACACTGTTGTCATGGTTACTGGCTTGCATTCCTACATTAGTTTATTAAATGAAATTAGTTTTCTGGAAATATCTCAGAAACACTTGGTTTTAGAGCCTTAAAATGTAGTTTTCGGGGACCCATTATGGCTTTTTAGGGGCCCCTAGTTTTGTTTCTGACACCAAGGGGCTATAAATAAGTTTTGTCTCTTCGATGTAGGCCGTAGTATAATAATAATAATTATAATAATAATATAACAATATAAGGATAGGGATATAATAGACCTTCCGTACCACACCAGCACGTGTAAATTGGGCGAAAAAATTCTAGAGTACCCCTTGGCCCCCTTAAGCGCATTATATGTATTGATGAATTTTACAACTTAATTTGGTTCCGTTATAACCTTATAGCCGTTTGCAAACAATCTCAGTAATGTTATAAATGGAATTGTATTGCGTCGTACAGCAATAGATGGACCTGTGAGTTTCAGTTGCCATGGTTACCGGCTTGCTTTCTTTCATTATTGTATTGGTTGGTTGGTTCTTAAGTTTAGGGTCTGCGACAACGCGGTCATGTAGCCCCGTGTACATCGGGTGTGTGTAGAATCTGTCTGATAACCGGTGTTAATTGTGATGACTGTATCAGTGTGTGTTATCTGTTTTTTAATTTAAGTACAGACTGCAACTTAGAATTTTTCAAATAGTTCCTACTTTTGCCGCCAAGCGCCACTGTCAACGACTACTAGGTCAAGTTCAGAACTTAGCTATTAGATTCTACCGCAGTCGGCTCTTGGCAACGAACGTAGAAACCTAAGAGCGTTGTTTACATTCTTAACCTATCCAATTTAGCTTCACACAGGTGTTATTAGTGGAGGGTTCTTTAACATGCCATAAATCTATGACATGGGACCACCGGCTTTACTTCCCCTCCGAAGGAAGGCATACTGAGGGTTTTTTAACGCTCTTAAAAAATCTGACGGCTTCGGCCGGGTTTGAACCCGCATAGAAGCTCAGCATGCTACCAACTACGCCACCGAAGCCGCTTATTGTATTGAATGAAATTTATTTTCTGGGAGTATCTCAAAAACTGTTGGTTTTAGGGCCTTAAATGTGCTTTTTGGGGTCCCTTTAGGGCCCCCTAGTTTCGTTTCTCACATTGAGGGCCTGAAAGTGAGCTTTGTATCGCCTATTTCAGCAAGTATTTTAAGGGGGTAGGCCCCCTTTTATGAGAGGTACAGAGATGATTTACATCAATGATTAGAGTCGTATCTGTACCAAATTTTCCGTTGATCCACCCAGCCGATCTCGAGTTATAAGGGAACAAAATTGTCCACAGACAGACAAACAAACTAGCAGACATACAGACAGACCAAAAATCGCGCACATCCGTCATAAAACAGTCTGAAACGCCTAAATAACGCAAATTTCCGTAGCTATTCAGAAAAAACATACAAACTTTCATTTTCTTATATATAGAGAGATATACCGTACCAAGTGTCACTGCGGTCGGATGGTTACATCGCGAGAAACGTCCATTTTAATATTTAAATTTGGATGTTGGATTTGTGCTCACTAGGTTATTATTCGTTTCATAGGTGAAGCTCTGATTTACGACGAGGAATTTCAGGGGTGTTGAAATATGTATTACGAGCTGCATTTAGATACTGTCATATCAGAATGACCGTTATTTATGTACAAAACTTAGCATGCGAGCTTACGTGTTTATACACCTTAGAGCCCTCATCCTGTGTTGCCAATTCTACCAACGGCACGGTTCGAGAAACAGACGGTGTTGGAATTAGTCTTTGGTTATTTGGGAAACAACTTACAGTATATATTATTCATTGCCTGAAGTGACTTTTTAGGCACGTGGGATTGCACTAAACTTGTCAACAGGAAGCGTTGTTATATTCCATTATTACACATTTTTGCAGTGACCTTATGTATGTATGTTGATTGTCGCAAAATTTTAGCTTTGAATTGATGTTCTTCATAACCCTGGTCGTGCACACTGAAGGAACATTTCCTGACGCACTGAGACTGAGAGGCTCACTTCTTTATTTCGTAAGAAATCTTCAAAACTTAGTGCCAACTATGAACGTAAATTTATTATTTTGATATTTGATCCCTTTTAAAATATGTGTGTTTTTATGGTTTTATTTAGGGCATTTATGCTTGTTTAGTCCGTCAACACGATTCTACTGTACCTAATCATATAGGTTGTTATGCCCAGACCCTGACTAAACATAACATGGGATTAATAGATTCATGTAATTTGTTTCAGTGGTGATCTTGTCTACATTATTTTGTTATTATGTTCTAAATCAACCATTCCTATTTAAACTAGCGGCCTAATAGTAGCGTTATGTCTCGTGTGGCGAATTCACAAATGATACACTGCTCTAAATGGAATTATGCCAACTTTATAAACTGATCCTTGTAGTGTCCGTTCTCATTGTACGCACTCACCGGACTGAAGTTCCGAAAAATTGCTAGAATTAAGTTAGTTTCCTGTGGTGCGCTCTGGTTGCCATTCCTAGAACTTGTCATTAATGTTACGTTTAAGTGTTCCACGCACCATCTGTTGTTGCAAGTTGGAAACATTAGTAGCATTTTTGTTGGATTGCGTCGTGGACGCCAATGATGCATAATTGAGAAGATCTAAAATAATAACGAAAGATCTCTTCCCTGCATCGCATAAACCAATGAGTCATATGTAAGCGCTGCTGGACATTACGGGCTTCATGAATTCGTTATCACTCCCTCATCTAGGCTTAGGTTTACTGAGAATACAGTACAATATATAACCTTCTCGTTTAGCATTCTACCTCGTTATCTCCCAATAGCAATTCATTGCCTGGCTTTTTTCGTTATGTTGTTACCTTATTGTTGACGTGATTGTTGCCTAATAGTGTGAATAGGGGTGAACTCTGCAAGAATATGTGTTCATTTAGATTATCTGGGTTGTTTAATTTAGCTAAGTGAATTTGTATGGCTTATTTTTTGTCAAGCTCCCTACTTTTGTTTCCTAGTGTATGATTCTTAGGTCATTTCAATGTTTGTAAAGCTAAGTCCTGTGCCATACATGTGCTCGCATACTGCCGAGTTTTTCCTGTGTTTGATGGCATTTCTATGTTCTTCCTGACTACCCTACATAATTGGCTTGACACCCTGTTTCTAGGCATGAAAGCAAGTACACCTAATTTTCCCAAAAATGGTCTTATGGAGATGCTTACCTAATGTGATGTTTGTTCTGAATGCTACATTGCTTCCTTGACTTTTCAAAATATTAGTGATTTTGTACGAATTTGCATCCACGAAGTTCATACGTGCGAACTTGCTTACATCACTGGTTGGTGTTTGTATTATTTGATCTATCTTATTAGGTGGAGAATTATTTCCTTTATCAAATTGTTTTATTATTTTAATTTATTTGTTGAAATTGTCTTTTAACATCAGAGTTGAATTCTGCTAACGTATGTGTGCTTGTCGCTGGCCTCTCACCGCTGGGTCCGTGGTTCAAATCCCGGTCACTCCATGTGAGATCTGTGCTGGACAGAACGGAGGCAGACAGGTTTTTCTCCGGGTACTCCGGTTTTCCCTGTCAAATTTCATTCCAGCAACACTCTCCACTATCATTTCATTTCATCTGTCATTCATTTAATCATTGCCCCAGAGGAGTGCGTCAGGCCTCGGCAGCCGGCACAATTCATATCCTCGCCGCTAGATGGGGGCTTCATTCATTCCATTCCTGACCCGGTCGGAGACTGGAAGCAGGCTGTGGATTTTCATGTGTGCTTGTGTGGGTGGAACATTCATCAATAGTGTGTGATGTTTGAGTGGGCCTGCGGAAGATCGAGAACGACAAGTTGTTTTTCGACCTTTGTTACATTGAGGTAATTTATGTTCCGCTCTTTTACCGACTCCTTAATAAATTTGATCGAATGGTGTAAACTGATGATGTCTTGTAAGATATAATCTTCATTTGGTTGTTCTGTGTTACATAGGCATAGGATATCGTCCACGTATCTATTCCATTGTTTAATCCCAATTGTCTTTTTTTGTTGTTGTAAGAATCGTATTTTCTATGCTGTTTATGAAAATGCTGGCTACTAGACCGCTGAGTAGTGATCCCATAGCTAACCCATTTGTTCTATTTTCACGTTAGTGTGTGTAAATACTTGTTTCCCGCCTAATGTAATTGGGCACAGTTTGTGTGGACCGACTGGAAAGCTTTCTTTAATAGAATTAGGCAACACTTCTATCACTTTAAGTAAACCAATAAGAGTTCAAGTTTCCATTTTCTTCATCCACATCTGTAATATATCCGTACTTTTCTTGTAAAATCGTATTTGCTAATCATAATCTACATGTAAAGAGACGCTCCAAAAATAGAAAGACATCCTACGCTGATTGATCTGCAATCTGCTTTTCATATTTCAATCATAAAGCTCTGTTTTTCATTCTAGGAGATTGCGGAAAATATGCTAACGTGTTTGACCTGAATTATTTTATGAGTATAAAAATAAAGTAAGCTTTGAGGCCATTTTCCAGTGTTGCCATATTAACAATAATATTGTATCTTTCAGTTGGTCATCACAAATACCATTCCAATTACTGGAATATGTGAAAATACTGAAATAAATTACAAGAGATTAAGATTTATATTTATTATTAAGGACTATTGAAGAATGAAACTATGGGATGACATGTTTCGCTCGTCAACCTAGCATCATCAGATCATATATGCAAGACAAATAGCTCTAGAAAACACCACCAAACCACGGTGACTGCCCCCTGAAAGCAAAATACAAGAAAACCCTTCAGAAAACTTAGTAAGTGTAGTAATTATTACTGAAAAATACTAAGGCATCAGGCTGAATCACTATTTTTAGCCTATTTTCATTTAATGAAAAAATAGGCTTATGAGATCACCTTTTGTCCGTGTGTGTGTGCGTATGTGTGTGTGTGTCTGTGTGTGTCCCCCCTAATTACTTCTAACCGGCTGGAGCCATTTCAATAAAACTCGGTAAGGTCATAGCTCCATTTTAGACGGCCCTAACCGCGCCCTTCAATTTTTTATGTCTCACCAATCCAATATGGCGGCTGTGCGAAATATTTCAGTGGCATTCTATATCTCCGAAACTATAACTGATATCACCCTGAAATTTTGTATGGAGATAAGGGGCACTACTGAAAGTTCACCTATTAGACTTTTCAAAATCTGTTAACTACAAAACGAACATGGCAGCCAAGCGAAGTTGAAAGTTTTAAATAGACTTTTCACGCAATTTAATGATCCGAACGCAATGAACTTGGTACAACAAATGTTTGTACACATTGTATTACACTGGTATATAATATAGTTCAATTGTTTACATAACCTCAAGATGGTGGCTGTGCGAATTTTAAAATTAAGTTTTTATTTCTTGTGTCGTAATCATGTGATCGAAGTGCAAGTTTGAATAATGAACCAAAGCAAAAATTTTCCTTTAATGGTACATAACGCTACGGCCTATACATATAACAATCCAACATGGCGACCATTCGAAATATTTAGACGGTTCTCAATATCTACGAATCTATTGTTAAAAGTGTTTTTGGTAATGGTAGTTGTAACTAAACAATTTGTTGACTCACGTAGTACTAGCACTATAAAACGACTAGCGCGATGTCCGTGAGGGAGCGCAGTATGTGTAAATATGTCGGGTGTACTGAAGAATAAACCAGTATAAACAGTGATGTATTGTGTTATACTTTCTCGTATATGCACTATATAACAAAAGGTTATGGGCCCAGGAATGCTTAGAAGAGAGAAAAGTGAAAAAGTTTGAGCAGTGTTAAATTTTGAGAAATGAAAAAAAGTGTTGTCGAGTTGTTAGCAGTTGATTCAAAATGTCGGAAGAAAACAAGGAACGAATGATCAAACTTTGTTTTTCGAACTATTATTCTTGGTCTAAAGTTGCCAAAGCAGAACTTATCGACAAAAACTGTTGGAACGCAATTGATCCTGGATTTAATGAAGAGGACATCAACTATTTCAATGTTGATCAAGCGCGAATTAACCGCAAGGCTCTCGCTTTCCTACTAAAAAGTGTGTCGAGAGAGTATGTAGAGGACATTGGAGAATGCGTCGCGAAGGACGTTTGGACGACCTTGGAGGAAATTCACACTTCCTTCACATTGACTAAGTGCTTAAAAGTGATGAAGCAGATGATGAACATAACCAAAACACCGGATAAATCCATGCACCATTATATGTCTGAAATTCAAGGACTTAATCGAGTGGTTGCGAGTGCGGGCTAAGGATTGGAACTGAATGACAAACAGCTGGCTGGACTATTCCTGGCTGGCCTACCTGATTCACATCGTGTCACCATAGCGATCCTTGGTGGTGACAAGGACCTGACGACCAAGAGAGTGAAAGCAGTATTACTTCAAGAAGACGAGGATATCCAAGAGAAGCTGAAACCCTTCCAGGGAGCATTGACGTCCAACTACAAACCTGCGCCGAGAATACGTCTTGGCGGACATAACCAAACTTTTCAAACAAGACAGCAAACGGAGCAGCAGAATAACAACTTCAGCAATGATAGGAATTGTTTTAAGTGTGATAAGTGGGGGCATATCTCTTGAGATTGTCCTGTGATAAAAAATAAAAAATGTTTCAGATGTGGTGGTAGTGGGCATATTGCCAGAAACTGCACCGAGAATAGAGAGAAAGCTGATAATTTTAAGGAGGGAGGATAAGTCTGCATTGGCTTGTATAAGTGCAGTGAGTTTAGCAGCTATGAAAGTGAGTGATAACGAGTGGATCTTGGACAATGCATGTACAGATCACATATGTAAAGAAAAGTCAGAATTCATTATGTTTCAAGCAACAACTGGTTACGTTCATATGGGTAAAGGCACCGTTCCAGTGAAAGGTATAGGTACTGTGAGAGTAGAGCTGATACAAAAATGTGGTGATGTTATTCGAGAACTTCATGATACTTTGTATGACCCTGACTTCAATTATAATCTAATATCTTGTTCTAGATTGGCTAAGAAAGGAATATCTGTTGAGACTTTTGATGGCTTTGCAGTAGGGCGACTAAAGGGAAAAGATGTGTTCAAAGGTCTAGAGAAAAATGGACTTTATGTATTAGAATCAATGTCAACAAAATCTAAAGCTCCAATATCAGTTGCAAATGTTCAGGCAGAAAGTGATGATAATAGTAATATCCATAATGCAGTTGCTTTGAGGAGTGCAGTGGAGTGGCACAACAGGCTTGGCCATTGGCATTATGAGGGAATAAAAAAGATTCCTGTATTTGAGGTGAAAGGTAAAGTAGATTGTGATGTTTGTGCCTTAGGCAAGACTACTAAGCAGGGTTTCCCTAAAAAAGTGAAAGGCAATCAACTCAACCATTAGAAGTAATACACAGTGATGTCATGGGGAAATGTGTAAAGTCTATGGGAGGATCCCAATATGTTTTAACCTTTGTAGATGACTACTCGAGACACTTGAGTCTGTATTTTCTAAAAAAGAAATCTGAAGTGTTCCAGTGTTTCAAAGACTTCAAAACATTGGTAGAAAACAACAAGGTAGGAAGAAAGATAATGAAAATTCAGACAGACGGAGGTGGAGAATATATAAGTAACGAATTCAATGATTTTTTGAGGGAGAATGGAATCCATCGTAGGAAAACTGTCAAAGAATCACCGGAACAAAATGGAATAGCTGAGAGGGTTAACTTGACTTTAGCCAATGGTGTGAGATGTATGTTGATACAGTCAGGGCTACCAGTAGGTTTTTGGGCAGAATCTGTGAATTATATGTGTGTGATAAAAATTTATGTCCTTCCAGGTCAATCGACAATTTAATTCCCTTGGCTTTGTGGGAGGGAAGAGATGTATCTATCAGTGACTATGAGATGTTAAAAACTTTTGGATATAAAGGTCTTATGTATGAGAAAAGTGGAGGCAAATTTGAGACCAGAGGAATCGATTGCATTTTTGTAGGTTTTGAAAATGGAGTAAAAGGTTATAAGGTCTGGATTCCGACGAAAGGAGTGTTTGCTACTGTCCATAATGTTAAATTTAATGAACAATATTTTCCATATGTTGAGTGGGTACAAATAAAGAATGTCATTGAACCCATCATCCCTAACATTACAGTAAATGCTGAGACGAATGTTAAATTTGTAGATGAAGGTGACAAAGAAAGTATACTAGAGAGTGAAACTGGCATGCTCGTTGCAAATGAGATGTCAAATTCTATTTTTTCAGAAGAGAGTGATGAGAGTTGGTTTAGAGGCTGGGATGAGGAGTAGCTAGCAGATCATTATGTGCCATTGATTCAGGATTTAAATGATGAGGATATTGAAAGTAGTGCTGCTGAAAATGTTAATGAATTGGAATTACAGGTAGAAGTGAGGAGGAGTGAAAGATTGCGTAATAACCCAGTATGTACATATTGTCAGTTATCAATGTTTATCAATGTGTGTGACTGTCTAGATTTAATTGAACCAAAAACTGCAACGGAAGCTTTACAGAGTGAACATTCTTGTAAATGGTTCGCAGCTATGCAAAATGAGATTGATCAGTTATCAAAGAAAGATGCTTTCGTATTAGTGGATAGACCAAAAAATGAGTTGGTGATTGGGACGAAATGGATTTTCAAAATCAAACAAAGGTTAGACGGTTCTATCGAGCGTTTCAGAGCTAGATTAGTAGCTACGGGATTTGCTCAAATCAAAGGGCTCAACTTTGACAAGACATTTTCTCCAGTGGTAAAATAGAAAACTGTAAGATTACTTTGTGCATTGACATTAATCAAGGCTTGGGTAATTCACCATGTATAAGTACTAACAGCATATCTAAACAGTAAACTGGAGGAAACAATTTATGTTGAACAACCTGAATGTTATTTTTTTGGAAGGGAATAGAGACAAAGTGTGGAAACTAAAAAAGAGTCTCTATGGATTAAAACAGAGTGCCAGGGAATGGTACAATATGATTGATAATACATAGAACGTACTAGATTTGAGGAGACTGTATAAAGATAGATGTATTTATGAGGATAAGAATGGCGGACTTGTTGTATCTCTGTATGTTGATCTCGGAATATGGGGCGAAAAAGAGAAAGTTGAACTATTCAAGCTTAAATTGAGTTCAAAGCTAGAAATTAGAGATCTTTGGAGTATGACATATTTTTTGGGTATGCAAGTGACTCAAGAGAAAGGGAATGTACATGTTGATCAAAGAAAGTATATTGATAATTGTTGCACCAGCAAAGACCGCCGCTTGGCCAGCAGCACGTCGGTAATTCGATAACCAACGCTCTGCTTACCACTGCGACACCTGGAATGGACGGGCCCAACTTACCTTTGTTTGAGAGGTCCGGGTCACCTCCGCAGCAACATCACCTCCAGATGACATGTCCCAACAGAAGAGCACCAAAGGGGTGGAAGGAAGATGGAGAAGGGGACAACACACACAGGCTATCGTACAGACACCCCCCAAAAACCAACGGAACTGCCGTCGGAGAAATAATGCCACAACAAAAGATTAAAAATGGATAAATAAAAGGTTTAATATTAAAAATTTAAAGGAGCACCTTCACCAGAACAGAACATGCTTGCTTGCAAACAAAGGACAAGAAAAGACTTAAATTAAAATGTAAAACAGCCCAAAGGTTAAAATAAATATTACATGCATAACATAATGAGAAAGGGCTTGACAATTTGCAAGGGAATGCAATAGCGATCCGGCATGCGTAGATCCATGTTAAAATATAAAGGAGCACCTTCACCAGAAACAGAAAAAAAATAAAAAATAAACTAAATTAAATTGTATCGGAAAACAATCCATTAATTTGCAAGATGGAGATAAACACAGGAACAATTACGAAAAACATATTGTTAAACCGACAAGGAAAAATAAAAAAAACATCTTAAGTTAACACAACACGTTTGAGTTTCGCGGTGGACGCCACTAGACTGAACTCGAGACCATAATGCATCTCTTCATAACATGGCCACAAAACACAAGTAAACCGCATGCCTGATCGAAATTATGGCAAACAATTAATAAAATTAAATTTAAACATTAGCAGAAGGAAATGAACGGCGGAAAACAATTAAGTCTAAATGCTATTACAATATTGAAAGGCACGGCTCATGAATAAATTAATTTGAATACTATATCAATCATAAGATTGGCAAAAGAAACTAAATAATAATTTAAACGTGAAATAAACTAGAAATGTGTCTCCAGGAGGTACGAAGAAAAGATAACAAAGTTCAAATAAATCAGGAAACGTAATTAAAACAGAAATAAAATTAGGCCTATAAAACAAATGAGGAACAGAATTAAAATATTACTACAAGATGATATCGGAGCTCCATAACAATAATAAACATCAAGAAAAATAATGTAACGTACCTTACATCCTTCTCAGTGGAGACACAATAAAAAATTTAAAAAAACTAACACCTTTTAAAATACAATAAAAGTGCGGCACTATATTGCCTTGAAAATGCCCACACGGCACATGCCTCGTGTAGATGACAGCACTCGTTCGCATCCAGTTGCGATTCAATTTGCATATTTCCTCTTCACGGCGGAACGATGAAATTAAACCTTATGTAGCACAGGCGTTCCCTTTTTCTTGAATAAGTAATCACATTTTGAAAAAGCTAGGGGCCAGGCCCCTAGCGCAACGGATAGATACTCTTGGACCAGCAGCCGGCTTGTTGTTTTCTTGACGACAGCTAATGGCCTCCACACAATGGCGGAGAATTTTTGCGTGTCAAATGCAGAACTGCCTTCATGTAAATTTTATTGTCCAATCAGAGATTGACACATCAAACAACAATGTCATAAATAGGAAATTAATTTGGCGATATCATGAATACACCGGCATTTGTTTCATGACGAAGAATGTAATTGTCTTTCAATTATGTCATGCGTATAAAGAGTTTTATAAGGCGCAGCACACACTACCTAGCGGAGCTGCAGGAACTATTTGACGTCTTTCCAAAGTCCGACAGCAGCTACCATCTCGTGGTCACAGGCGGAACTGAGCGACGAAGCGGACGATTCAAAATGTCAAGAATTGCATCAGGGGAATTT
The DNA here is from genome assembly GCA_946902985.2 of Meconema thalassinum. NCBI lineage: Eukaryota > Metazoa > Arthropoda > Insecta > Orthoptera > Tettigoniidae > Meconema > Meconema thalassinum. The sequence continues at coordinate 93,425,296 of OX336395.1, read as the reverse complement.
ACATGTTTGAAATGTTGGGACGGGCACTTGCACGTAACAGTCTCCCTCCCTTAAGTGTGAACACGGTTCACGAATATGCCTAGGCATAGACAGTACTCCTTAACTTGTCGATTCACCAGAGATGTTTCCCGAAGATAATGTTCACCTGTTAACTCCAATTGATGGATGAAACCGCATCGTTTTGGTTAGGAAGAATGCAGGGTCAGATTATCAGTGATGGGATAATTGATCACCTCGTAAACCACTTAGTCAACAGCATCACTGTGTCCAAAAATCTTCAGAAACGCAGAACACCAGCACCAGCAGTGCTTTCAGAGTCCGAGACACGTTAGGAAAATTTTCAACAAGTCCAATGTAGGTCGTTTTAGACGAAGTAGGAGGAAGCAATGTGCAAGATATGATTCGACGCGTGGGCAGCCATTTACAAAAATATAAGTTAATCTAATTTCAAAAAAGGTTTACAGAATTACTAATTGTTACTACATTTTACAAAGAGAAACAAGGTTGAATTTAAATGAAGAAAATTTTTGACCATGCCCTAGATCCGTGCTTACAAAATGTCATTAACAAGTTTACCTTTTTACAGATTCGAAGTACATTACAAGATTACATGAGTTAGACGACTATATATTTAGAAGGAACTACGGTAGAGGAATGACCACTAAAATTCCCAAAGGGAACAGGAATACAAGGTTACCATGAGTTAGGTCTCCCACCGAGCCCACTTTACATGTTAGCATCTTCAATGAAACATCAAAATTAGGTACACTTTTACAATTTACCATTACAATGGGAACTTCCCAACATTTACATTTTGTATCCCATCAGAGTTTGCATATCCAGTTCAAAATTCCAGAAGGAACAGAAGCCTGAAGGCTTCAATGAAGGTTAGGGATACTCTACATTATACAAAATTTGTTTTACAAAATTTACGGTAGCATTTCCTCATTAGACACCTCTCCACCTCGCTTAATGTGTGATAGATGCACTCTAGAAATTTTGTTGGCCTTAGGGTTTCGAACAAGAAGAGTAACAGGAGTCAAGAATGCCTCTACATAACATGGGCCTTTAAAACGAGGGGTTAACTTGCTTGAAACAAGATTACTGACGCCCTTGGGCTCGAAATTGCGGACGTACACAACATCACCAATTTCCAAATCAGCTGGCTTGCGACAGGCATTGTGTCGCTTGGCAAGTTGGTCATGTGATACCTTAATATTCTCTTTAGCCTTGTCGAATTTCGCCCCCATATCCTCGGGCGTGAAACTTCCAGGAAGGAGATCGTGCAGGTTCCACAGGTTGGACAACGGAGAATTAGCCATAAAGGAAAATATTAGCGAAAAAGGGGTAGCTTGCGTGCTCTCATGCACGGCGGTGTTGAAAGCAAAATTGAGCCAATGCAAATTAGAATCCCACTTGGAATGGTCGTCGTGGTGGAAAGCAATCAGAGCAGAACGGAGATTACGATTGACTCGCTCAGCGAGCGACGGGTTAGGAAAATAGGGAGTGGTGGTTACATGCGAAATAGCATAATCAAATAAGAATTGACGGAACTGATGAGATACAAAGCACTTGGCATTATCTGACACCAGATACTGACATGGCCCAAAAGATGAAAAGATGGAATTGAGGCACTTTATGACGGAACTGGGCGTAGCCTGTCTGGTGGGGAAAATCCAACTAAACCGGGTGAAACCGTCAGTGCAAACAAGCGCAAATTGGTTTCCCCGACCAGAGCGAGGGAACGGTCCAACATGGTCGATAAAAAGCCTCTCCATGGGTCTAGATGCCGGTTCAGATGACAACAGGCCAACCTTAGTAGAAACCGGAGGTTTGCTAATACTGCATGCAGCACAATTCCTAATGAGCCTCCTGATGTCGCCATCCATACCTTGCCAAATGAAAAACTGTCTGATTTTAGCTCGGGTCTTGAATACTCCTAGGTGGCCACCAATAGGAGATTCGTGATAGTAACGAAAGATTTCCGGAATGAGGATCGACGGGAGCACAATTTTAGGTAGGCGGTCATGACGAGACGAACAACACAATACACCGTCCTTCAGAGAGTAGGGCTTGATCACTTCACCAGAATTGATTCGGTCAATAAGGCTAGATAAGGAGGGGTCTTCTTTCTGGAATCGTCTCACATCCTCAAAAAGCACAGGGGAATTGCTGAGAACGACATTGACATGATTTACAGCAGATACAAGGTTTACGGGTTCACATTCCTGAACATCCTCTTCAGCTGTTTCCTCGTACATGCGGCTTAACGAATCAGCTACCGCATTTTCGGACCCACGAATATGTTGGACAGTGAACTGGAACGACAGAATCCTAGTTGCCCACCTAGCAATTCTACCAGTTTTGCGGGGTTTCCCTAAGACCCAGCTCAAGGCTTGGTTATCGGTCTCAAGGAGAAACTTGGTGTGCTCAAGATACATACGGAATTTTTCTAGAGCGAACAACACAGCTAAACCCTCAAGTTCGTAAATGGAATACTTCCTCTCTGCGTCCGTTAAGGTACGAGAAGCGTATGCAATAGGTTGCCTACCCAGATCAGATTCCTGCAGTAGAACACAACCAACACCACGACCAGACGCATCAGTCTGCACAATGAACTGCTTCCCAAAATCCGGAATGGCTAACACAGGGGCGTTAGAGAGCTCAAGCTTAAGATCTTCGAAGGCTGCCTTCTGAGAGGGACCCCACTCAAACTTCACAGCCTTTTTGCGTAATTGATTTAGAGGAGCAGCACGGTCGGCAAAGTTACTGATGAACTTACGGAAGAAGTTCACCATACCAATGTAACGAGCAACACCCTTGGCGTTCTTGGGTGGTTTAAAATCTCTGATGGCCTGCGTACGAGACTGGTCCACTGAGATACCAGATTCAGAAACAATATGTCCCAAGAAGGAAATTTTGGGCTTGGCAAAGGAAACCTTGGACAATTTGACGGTAAGTCCAGCGTCACGCAACCGATCAAGTACAATTTTCAGATGATCAACGTGTTCCTCGAAGGACTCGGAATAGATCACCACATCGTCAAGTTAGTGGTACACAAACTTGAATTTAATTTCTGAAAATACCTTGTCCAGAAGTCTGCTCAACACAGCGGCTCCGGTGGATAGGCCAAACGGGACACGGGCATACTCAAACAGGTTCCAGTCAGTGGAAAAAGCAGTAACATGCCTGGATTCAGGAGAGAGGGGAATTCGGAAGTAGGAAGAATTTAAATCGAGGATCGTGAACACCTTCGCGTTGCGAAACCAACTAAAACATGTGTGAAGGTCCGGCAAAGGAATGGATTGCAAAACAACCTTTTGATTAAGGGCCCTATAGTCGACCACCGGCCGAAAACCACCGTTAGGTTTTGGCACAAGAAATACAGGGGATGAGTAGGCAGAGATAGAGGGTTGGATTACACCTTCCTCTAACATCTTATCGATAATCTTACGAAGTTCAGCCATCTTGGGCGGGGCAAGGCGATACGGGCTGGAACGCACCGGCACAGAATCGGTTAGCCCAATCTTGTACTCCATCAAATGGGTTACACCCAGCTTGTCAGTAAATACATCGCCATACTGCTGACATAACCTCTTAATGGCCTCCCTTTGAAGACTCGATAAATTTTCCAGATCGAGATCCTCAATAGTCATAGGTTCACTAACAGAATTGACAGCTGGAGAAGATAAAACCGGGTTAAATGATAATTTACTCTGTGGATTAAACTTAAACCATAAGTTGCGAGCACCAAAATCAAGAAGCATACCAACGTGTGACATGAAATTAGCTCCAATGACCACAGCACAAGAAAGATTTCTGGCAACCAAAAATTTAAATTTCCAAGAAAAATTTAGAATATGAATTTTGACTGTCATACTACCCAAAATACTTAAGTTTGAACAATTTGCCGAAATGAAAGATTCATTGTTAGGCTCTAACTCAGGAAATTTGCAAACACTCTTCATAGATAAAAACCAGTCCTCACTTATAAAGGATGCGACACTACCAGAATCAAGCAACGCAGAAATGGGCTCGTCATTGACACAAATTTCAATAAACGGGGATATTCCTTTAGCCACAGTACAAATTCCAAAATCATTACTCACTCTAACACGATTACAAGTAGGTGACGAGGACACCCGCACCACAGGTTTCACACGACGTTTAGAATTAGGCTGACTTGCCACGCCATTGTTCACCGACAGCTTAGGTAGGTCAGCGACATAAGCAGAATTAGCACATGAAGATTTAGTTTTCAACGAGTTATCAAGACTATCATTGGTAGGGCGACCAGAAACTACACAGGGTTTTCCCAAATTCTTACGCACAGAAATATCCTTGGAAGTAACACCCGAATTGGTCTCCTCAACGTTCCGTCATTGGCGATACACAGCCTGGTTACTCGGACACACCTTCTTGACATGTCCCACTCCACCGCACGTGTGGCACTTAATATTAGGTCGAGGATGAAACATAACCTTAGGTGGGGGACGAGACATCAAGGAAGGAGGGGGACAAGACATCAAGGAAGGAGGAGGAACATTAGCTACACGAAGGGAATCTGCATGCTTCACAGCCATAGCCTCAATAACGACCTGTTTCAGCTCGACGAATGACGAAGGCCTGGTACACATAGTCATGTATGACCTATATTGAGGCGAAAACCCATTTACAATTGATGACACCAACTGTCGCTCTGTTAAAGGGGATGCAAATACCTGGGCATACACCTTAATGTCGCTGACATAGTCGCTAAGGGACTCGTCCAGCCTTTGGACACGATAAAGGAACTTTTGCTCGAGAGCACTTAGGGCGCTCGCAGGGACAAAAAACCACAACACTTCCCTAATAAACATGGCTAAGGACATGCGGAGGTGGATAGCTTCAACAAGCTTATCGCGCAGCATACCGGATGCAACTGGATACAAAAGTTGGAAAATCTGAATTTCCGACATCCCAAAAATCGAGGCATGGTTGCCCAACTCGACCACTTGCTTTAAAAATTGTACCACTTGGGTAACGTCATCAAGGTTGAAATGCTTTAATTTAGTTAAGAAACCAGAAATAGGATGAGGAATCGACCCATAATTAACGGTAGGTGAGAACGTAGCATTAGGAATAGAGACATTGTTACCAGGGTAGCCCGCTCGCACACCCTCTACAGGCGACAAAACATTTATATTACTAGAGAAAGAACTGGGATGCAATGGGTCGGCAGGACCCAGGAAATCATTAGGTGACCTAACATGAGAAGAATGACCGTATGCAGGATTAAGTGGTATGGACGAGCCAGCGCCAGGCAACAGAGGGGCAGGCAAACTACTACTGGCAATCGATCCCAAAACCTCAGACCTAGTAAACAGAGGTGATTCACGTTCAACCCCAGAAGAACTCTCCAAATTCACAAGGTTATCGCTTAAGTCAATTAAATTGAAAACACTATTGTTGTCGGCCATTTTGGAAAACACAGAATGCAGACAGCCAATATAGAAGGAAACAAATTTCAGGAATTACAAGGACAGTTTACACTTTCACAACAGTACCACAACCACCAATTCCCAACACCAAAGATTAGGCTGACACTCGAACACAGCCACCCTACTACACAAAATCACGCACCATGCTCTCCAGAACTGCACACGTCACCACCTGCTTGGCTCGAGAACAGGGAGCTAAATTACAAAAATAGGCACAAAACATCAGGCTACCAGCTTCCTACGGGGCTCCAGGATGCCTTCACACGCAGCATATAGGCTATCAGAACATTAAGAAATCCCATTTCCTATGCCAAGAACACATGTCAGTCACTCACCGGGCTTCATCTTCAGTGGGGATGTTGCACACAAACAGGATAAAAAGCAGCAGCAAACGCCTCGCTTCAAAACAGGTCACTTACATACAGCATATGGATATCCAGAGGCAAACATGAAATAAAACAAATGACAAGGATTAGCTTTACACAACATCAAGTGCACTGGCCTGACAAAATCCCACCAACAACTGACCCATCAGCATTAAAGGGGTCCATAAAACAGCCTGTGGGTACTGGGGAGGGGGTAGTTACGGAAGTGAACATGAGCTCGGTCTGCTACCACCGCTGCAGCAGCAAAGACCGCCGCTTGGCCAGCAGCACGTCGGTAATTCGATAACCAACGCTCTGCTTACCACTGCTACACCTGGAATGGACGGGCCCAACTTACCTTTGTTTGAGAGGTCCGGGTCACCTCCGCAGCAACATCACCTCCAGATGACATGTCCCAACAGAAGAGCACCAAAGGGGTGGAAGGAAGATGGAGAAGGGGACAACACACACAGGCTATCGTACAGACACCCCCCAAAAACCAACGGAACTGCCGTCGGTGAAATAATGCCACAACAAAAGATTAAAAATGGATAAATAAAAGGTTTAATATTAAAAATTTAAAGGAGCACCTTCACCAGAACAGAACATGCTTGCTTGCAAACAAAGGACAAGAAAAGACTTAAATTAAAATTAAAATGTAAAACAGCCCAAAGGTTAAAATAAATATTACATGCATAACATAATGAGAAAGGGCTTGACAATTTGCAAGGGAATGCAATAGCGATCCGGCATGCGTAGATCCATGTTAAAATATAAAGGAGCACCTTCACCAGAAACAGAAAAAATTAATTAAAAATTAACTAAATTAAATTGTATCGGAAAACAATCCATTAATTTGCAAGATGGAGATAAACACAGGAACAATTACGAAAAACATAATGTTAAACCGACAAGGAAAAATAAAAAAAACATCTTAAGTTAACACAACACGTTTGAGTTTCGCGGTGGACGCCACTAGACTGAACTCGAGACCATAATGCATCTCTTCATAACATGGCCACAAAACACAAGTAAACCGCATGCCTGATCGAAATTATGGCAAACAATTAATAAAATTAAATTTAAACATTAGCAGAAGGAAATGAACGGCGGAAAACAATTAAGTCTAAATGCTATTACAATAGTGACAGGCACGGCTCATGAATAAATTAATTTGAATACTATATCAATCATAAGATTGGCAAAAGAAACTAAATAATAATTTAAACGTGAAATAAACTAGAAATGTGTCTCCAGGAGGTACGAAGAAAAGATAACAAAGTTCAAATAAATCAGGAAACGTAATTAAAACAGAAATAAAATTAGGCCTATAAAACAAATGAGGAACAGAATTAAAATATTACTACAAGATGATATCGGAGCTCCATAACAATAATAAACATCAAGAAAAATAATGTAACGTACCTTACATCCTTCTCAGTGGAGACACAATAAAAAATTTAAAAAAACTAACACCTTTTAAAATACAATAAAAGTGCGGCACTATATTGCCTTGAAAATGCCCACACGGCACATGCCTCGTGTAGATGACAGCACTCGTTCGCATCCAGTTGCGATTCAATTTGCATATTTCCTCTTCACGGCGGAACGATGAAATTAAACCTTATGTAGCACAGGCGTTCCCTTTTTCTTGAATAAGTATTCACATTTTGAAAAAGCTAGGGGCCAGGCCCCTAGCGCAACGGATAGATACTCTTGGACCAGCAGCCGGCTTGTTGTTTTCTTGACGACAGCTAAAGGACTCCACAAAATGGCGGAGAATTTTTGCGTGTCAAATCCGAACTGCCTTCATGTAAATAATATTGTCCAATCACGGATTGACACCTCAAACAACAATGTCATAAATAAGTACATAATTTGGCGGTATCATGAATACACTAGCATTTGTTTCATGACGAAGAATGTAATTGTCTTTCAATTATGTCATGCGTATAAAGAGTTTTATAAGGCGCAGCACACACTACCTAGCGGAGCTGCAGGAACTACTTGACGTCTTTCCAAAGTCCGACAGCAGCTACCATCTCGTGGTCACAGGCGGAACTGAGCGACGAAGCGGACGATTCAAAACTTCAAGAACAGCATCCATGAGTAAATACATGTTTGAAAATTTGGGACGTGCACATGCACGTAACAATAATAATAATAATAATAATAATAATAATAATATTATCGTATGGCCTCGGGTGCCTGGTGCAAGCTTTGTTAATTGACACCCATAGGGTGGCTTGCTTGTCGAATTTCGTCGTTCCTTTGAACGCTATGAAAGTCAAGGAGGTTATATATCGAAACTCCTTGACACTACAGCGCTTTCAAGTAGAGAATGGAGGAACTTTGTGTTGGCGGAAAATCCCGAGATTAATTTTGCCATTGAACACGGCCTACTGAATTCAAATGGGTTCTTTAACATGCCAACAACGTATGACATGAGTATCGCGATTTTTGTCGCCTTCAGAAATCACTTACCATGGCCGGGGCGAACCTGCAATCTTGGGGTTGGTAGTCTGACACTATAACCACTCACCCACCGTGGCAAGCTAGTATATTGATGAGGTAATTACTAAGATTAATTTCATGAAAGGTAATCCCAGAACCACTCCATTACCAATAAATAGTAATGATAGGACTGAGTCAGCCAATCAAACATTTGATAATGAGAAATATCAAGCAGCAGTGGGTAAACTCATGTACTTGTCTACATGTACCAGACCTGACATAATTTATGCACTGAGTGTAGTAAGTCAATTCAATAAAGACCCAAAAATTAGAAACTGGAATGATGTTACTCATATAGTGAGATATCTGAAGGGTACCAAAGATCTAAAAAACATCTACTAAAATATTGAACCTAAGATTGAGGTATATTGCGATGCTGACTACAATAAGGTGGAAGGAGAGAGATTGTCTAGATCTGGCTATGTTGTTAAACTGGCAGGTGGACCAGTATCTTGGCTTACAAAAAACAAACTGTGACAGCTTTGTCTACTGTCGAAGGATAATATTATGCCATGTGTGAGGTAGCGAAAGAAGTACTATGGTTGAGAATGTTTCTAAAGGAACTAAACTTGTTTGAACTTGTAGAAGGACCTACTGTAATTTATAGCGATAACCAAAGTGCCATAATGTTTGAAGAAAATGGCCTTGATTCAGAAAATTCTAAACATATAGACATAAGGTATTGCTTTGTTGAACAGCTCGTTAAGAGAAACGAAGTTGTGTTCATGTATGTAAAGTCGGATGATAACATTGCAGATGTATTTACCAAACCATTGGGAGGTGATAAGATAACCACCATAGTGGGTAAAATGGGGTTGGTTTAAAGTATAAAAAAAAGAAATGTAAAGATATTTCATTATGAAAAAATGTTTATACAATTGTTATTAAGGCCTCTTCATTAGCAGACAACGAGAAGAGAGAAATCTCCAGAAGTGAAGCTCTACCACCTAGGCTGTATGGCTTACCCAAGATACATAAGGAGGACGTACCTCTACGACCCATTGTGAGCGCCATTGGATCACCTACATATAACATCTCGAAATATCTGGCCACCTTACAACAACCTCACATCGGTGGCACAGAGTCGTACATCAGAGATTCGGGCCACTTCGTAGAAAAGCTGAAAAACTTCCAGTTGGAAGCCGAAGACCTGCTTGTCAGCTTCGACGTGGTCTCGCTCTTCACTAAGGTACCAGTAAAGGAGGCCCTGGACCACATCGCTCAGATTTTTCCCGAGGACATCAAGAACTTGTTCAGCCATAGCCTCACCACAAGTTATTTCCAGTGGAATGACAGTTACTATGAACAAATCGACGGTGTCGCCATGGACAGTCCTCTGAGCCCGGTGATCGCGAACTTCTTCATGGAAAAGTTCGAAATAATGGCACTAGAGACCGCACCACTTAAACCTAAGGTGTGGCTTCGCTACGTGGATGACACTTTTGTAATCTGGAGCCATGGAGAGGAACAATTACAGCCGTTCCTACAGCATCTGAACAGCATCAGCCCGAATATTCAGTTCACTATGGAGGTAGAAAGTGAACAACAGCTCGCTTTCCTAGATGTTCTGGTTATGAAGACAGCCGACTTAAAGTTGGGACACACAGTGTACCGCAAGCCGACCCATACAGACCGCTATCTACAGAAGTCATCCAACCACCACCCACGACAAAAATACGGAGTCATAAAGACGCTGGCTGAACGTGCGAGGAGAATATGTGAACCACAGCACTTCAACGAAGAGCTCAACCACCTCGACATGGCCCTACGCGCCAACGGGTTCAGCCACAAAGACGTACAGCGTGCACTCCATCCCAGGCGTCCAACTACCAGGGAAAATGAAGAGCGGCCGGCAGCTAAAGCCTTTCTGCCGTACATCAGTAGAGTAACTGATAGAATAGGGAGGCTACTGGAGTCCCATGGAGTCAAAACCATATAGAGGCCTACGAAGAAGATCAAGGAAATGCTGAGATCGGCTAAAGACAAGCGCCATCCTCTCTCCACTGCTGGTGTCTACAAGATCCCGTGCAGCTGCGGTCAAGTATATATTGGAACTACGAAACGCAGCATCGCCACCCGATTGAAGGAGCATAACCGACACTGCCGGCTGGGACAAACGGAAAAGTCGTCAGTCGCCGAACACGCGCTGCAAGCAGGCCACGATATACAGTACAGCAACACCGAAGTACTGTCCACTACTGTGTCCTACCACGCCCGGCTACAAATGGAAGCCATTGAAATCCTGAAGCATACCAACAGCTTCAACCGTAAGAAGGAATCTGAACGGGTCAACGAAGCCTGGTTTCCACTGCTGAATACACTGAAAACTAGAGGACACGGTGGCCGCGACGAACCAGTATATGCAACGGGAGATCAGTTGCCGGTCTCCGCTAAGACAGGTCGGCTAACGCCGGGCTCCAATACGCTTCAACCATTGGCCGGTCAACAGCCAATCAGCGACTGCCCCCCCCCCCCACCACGGCGTACCAATAGCGAGCAGCGTTCCGCAGCATGCACCTATATAATGGGGTGAAACGAACTGCTTCGCTGCTGTCGAAGTCAGAGGGACCCTGGAAAATGCCGGATGCAGTTTTCGGCGAAACGTCGGGACCGTTACAAGCCCCTGGAACACGGCCCTTAAGCCCGGAATACATTGATGAACTTTGAAACGCCGGCCGTGAAAGCCTCAATTCTTACATTTAAGTGGACGTTTCTCACAATTTAACCATCCGAGTGCAGTGAAACTCGGTACAGTAAATGCTTATACAAATGTTAATCCATCTAATCTATTTCAATTGCTTCCATAACTACAAGATGGCAGCTGTGAGAAATTTTAAAATCTCGTTTTTAGCCTATTTTCATTTTATGAAAAAAAAAATAGGCTTATGAGATCATCTTTTGTCCGTGTGTCTGTCTGTGTGTGCGTGTGTGTGTGATTCATGTGTGTGTCCCCCCTAATCAATGAAACTCGGTAAGATCATAGCACCATTCTGGCCGACCTCGACCCTGCCCTGCAAAGTTTATTCTGTTGCACCAATCCAACATGGCGGCTGTGCGAAATATTTCATCAGTATTCAGTATCTCCAAAGCTATTACCGATATCACCCTGAAATTTTGTACGCTGATAAAGGGCACTACTAGATGTTTAGCTATTGGACGTTCAAAAACATGGTACCTACAAAACCAACATGGCGGCCATGCAAAGTTGAGGTTTTTAAATAGACTTTTCTCGCGATTTAACCATCCAAACGTAAAGAAACTTGGTACAGCAAATGTTTATAACCATTGTAATGCACAGGCGTCTAATTCAGTTCAATTGTTTATATAACCTTAAAATGGCGGCTGTACGTAATATTTCACTGGCATTATCTCCGAAACTATTACAGATATCACCCTAAACTTTTGCACGGTGATAAAGAGCACTGCTACAAATGTATCTGTGTAACTTACAAAACCCTGTAAAATAGAATACGAACATGGCGGCCTAGCGAAATTGAAATATTTTAATAGACTTTTCTCTTGATTTAACCATCTGAGCGCAGTGAAATGTGGTATAGTAAATGATTATACATATTATAATGCAATTGCATCTAATATAATTCAATTGTTTACATAACGTCAAGATGGCGACTGAGCGAAATTTTAAAATTAAGTTTTTATTTCTTTTGTCGTAATCATGCGATCGAAGTGAATGTTTGAATAATGAAGCTACGCATTAATTTTCCTTTAATGGTACATAACTCTATGGCCTATACATATAACAATCCAAATTGGCGAGCACCCGAAATATTTTGACGGTCTACGAATCTTTTACAGCAATTAAACTGAATTTTTTATGTTCATAGAGGCTATGAACATAAGGTCACCTATAGGTCTTTCAGTAACCTGGTGAGCACAAATCCAACATGGCGGCGACGCGAAATATAAATATTTCAATGGACGTTTCTCGTGATTTCACCATCCGAGTGCAGTGAAACTTTACACGTTAAATGCTTATACAAATGTTAATCCACTGGCATGTAATTTATTTCAATTGTTTTCATAACCACAAGATGGCAGCTGTGCGAAATTTTAAAATCTCATTTTTACTTCTTGTGTCCTAATCATGCAATGAAGTTGGAATACCACACGTACACAATAATCTTCATGTGATAGTACATAAATAAAAATTCAGCATGGCGACCATCAAAATATTTGGACGGTTCTCAATATCTACGAATCTATCCCAACACTCAAACTGAAATTTTGTATGTTGATAGAGGTAATTAACATGAGTAGGATATATGAAAATAGGCTGTATAGTTCTTCACAGAACAACTTGTTACTTCTAGTGTCCTAATCATGCGATTGAAGTTTGAATACTACAAGTACACAATAATCTTCTTGTAACAGTACATAACTGTAAGACCTACATACAGGGAGGGAAGTGAGGCGGTATGCGCCGGTATGGAATACCGTCACTGCTTTCAATGTCAAATAGCATACCGCCACTGAAAACCAGTGGATCTTTAACTTTTTTGCGCCGTAGGAATTAATATAATTACTTTTCATGATCATTCATCCACTGGTACCAAGCTACCTTCACCGATAAACATTCCCCTGTAGACATCGCCAATATAGCACCGTGCGTTCCTTTTTAAAGCCAATCCGTTAAACGCGTTATCATCGCTGCAGCAAACTAGAGTGGAAAAAAAGAACGGCCATGGCTCTCCATGCAGCAAAACTCATAAAGCGATATATCTTCACCACCGCTGAAGCTGAGCGCTTAAAAAGAAACATCTAAGATGCGTAGTGATAAATATGGCTTGCTGTTTCATCGAAATGGATATAAATAAGGTTTTAAGGCTGTGAGAAGTGTGTGAGAGTGACGTTTCTACTGATGACGACGACTTCGATTTTCCTGACGACAATCCACCTAATGCCGGAGGACTGTATACGCATATCTTTGTAGAAATTGATGGTACTCGAAAAGTATTTCATAGAATTACTCTAAACTTGGAATATGTGTACACAATTCAATAACAATTAACATATATATCACAAAAATACTATATTGATTGTGTAGCCTTCAAATATATATTTAAATTTCCTTTTTTATTTTACAAATATTTTTCAAGATTACTTTATTACACAAATGAAGCAAAGTATTAATTATTTAGCTTATAAAACGTTAACAAAATGTTTACCTGGTAGAGAATAAGTATCAACACACTATGTTGAAACATATTGGTGGGGAAATTTCACTAAATGTGGCTTGTCAATGTTAGCATAATTACTCAATAATTGCTTAGCATCAAAAGGGACAACTTGTCTCTCAAAAAATCATAACTTTATTGATGCGAAACAATTCATTAATGTCCCTTCTGAATGCATTATGCTGCGAACGTATTATATGAAGAAGGCTTTCACCACAAAGAGTTAACATGTGTACCTTGAATGACCATTTGATAGCAAATTTGGCTTCGCAAAAGCTACATTCGTATGGTTCCTCATGGCTATGGGTTCTGACGTGTGCCTTAAAAGGTTTTCTCTTATGAAATTTGGCATTTGCAGCTACGCGTCTGCACATGTGCTTTCAAATTCCTCCCTTCAAATATCCCTTTTATGCAAATTTGGCTTAGCATATGCTTCTCACCGCTATGGGTTAACATGTGTATCTTCAAATGTCCCAGCAAATTAAGCTTCGAATGGCTTCCTGCCATTATGGTTGACATGCGTATCTTCAAATAGTCTCTCCGAGCAATTTGGCTACGCAAATGCTACTTGAGTATGGCTTCTCACCGCTCGTAGTTAAGAAGTGTGTCATCAAATCCACCTTCGGACAAAGGTTGGTTTCACATGTGCTACCCGAATATGCTATGTTTTTCATACAGTTCAAATCCTTCCGAGCAAAATTGGCTTTTCATTTGCTATATAATATAAGCTCATTGTCACTATGGATTGACATGTGCCTCCTTAGAACCTCTTTACGGACAAAATTGGCCTCGTATGAGCTAAACGAGAATGTCATTTTACCATTATGGGTTATAATTGGTGCTTTCAAAACCTCTTTCGCTTCCCATGTGATGCACGAGTGAGGCGTCCTACTAGCAATGTGCGCAACGGAAGCGTGGAGTGGAGAATGACTACCCATTTGACCCCGAGCACTGGAACTGTTTCGCATGAAGCATCTTGACTCCACACTGTTATGTGGAGGGAATTTCAGTATGCGATGTGTAAAAATCACGCATGTTAAATTATTGAAGGGCCTATGTTTTTAAAATACAATGTTAATAATCAGAGTGTATGATGGAAATCAAACCGAGCCATAAATCTGTGCTAGATAAATTGCGAAAGGAAAAAAGGGGGACTATAGTTGGAAGAAGTTAATTCTGTGAGAAGAATTGTCTTATACCGAGCATAATCCGACTGTGAACACAGTTCAAAAGTTGAAAATTAGTCCATATAATAACTTGTGAACATATAGTAAGTAATCCAAATACGAAGTGTAGTGGAAGTGAAGTAATTGTGTTTTAATTGCTTATTTTGGCGAGTTTGCAAAGATATTATAGACATAGACTGTTCATACCAGTATAAAAGGAACTAATTCCATTGAAGTTAACGTGGGGCGGAAGGACCATCATGCCGCTCACCAAGGAGACTGTTACGGATGAGCAGTGTACTATTTGTCCAAAGACTGTTACCAGTAATGATGATGCAATTGAATGTGAGGACTGTCACAAATGGCAGCGTTTTATCTGTACTGACATGACCAAAGGTAAATTAGACATAGCTAGAAGGGAGAACTGCAAACTGACGTGGCTATGTATTGAATGTAAACCAAAGTTACCAAATATAACTAGTAGAGAACAGAACGTCCTGGAAAATGTATCAGACAGAATTCAGTCTACGCTAGAAGACATGAAGATCTGCCTTCTCAATAATATAGGTACAGAAATCCACGTGGCAATTTGTAAATGACTAGAGGTAATCTCCAGAAGTACATTAATGAAACCTAGAGCGCCTCCTCCGCCCGAGATTAAAAATGATACCTCCACTAGTAATGACAAGGTAATGTGCAAACAAACAGCTCGTGGAAGTAAGTAGAAGCTTCATAGAGGAAACATTCAAGTGTTCGAAGTCAGCAACGGAAGACAAGAATCATCTCGGGAAAAAAGACCTTCAGAAGAACAACCAAAGCTGATTATTGATCAGGAGACCACTTTGTAAATCAGATATTCTACATTAAAACCTCAGAGAATGCACAGAAAAGAGGGAGCAGCTTCGATGACGATGCATTTGCCTCACTTTAGCCGGGAGCCGATATCTTCCTTCGGTATTAATTCACAAACTGAAGATAACAATACAGCTGTAGGTGCTTTTGAAATCGAAGATTCCACATTAAAACCTCGGAGAATATTCAGAAGAGATGGAGCTGCTTCGACAACGATGCCGTTGTCTCACTTTAGCCGGGAGCCAATATCTTCCCTTGGTATCAATTCACGTTCTGAAGATAACAATACAGCATGGACTGAGGTCGTCAAAAGAAAGCGCAGGTCTAATATCCCACTTGTTCAGACACCAACAATTATCGGAACAAAGAGAAATCCATTTGAAGATAAAACCGAGATCTACGATAACGAACTAAGAGCTGTCTCGCATAGAGCATGGTTGTACATTGGCCATCTAGACCAAACAACGACTTCAGAAAAGCTAATGGCACACCTAATGTCTCTGAAATTAACAAAGATTTTGGAATGTGAACAACATCAATCAAGAGTAAACCCTAAATCCTTCAAAGTTTGCATACCACTCCGTGATCTTCACAAGGTAACTGTCCCGAAACTTTGACCAGAAGGGAGTCTAGTTCGACGTTATTATCTTTTTTGACAGCACAGGCATGGAGCTAAGTTTGAGGATTAACTTCCTCCTCTGGAATGTGGAAGGGCTAAAAGGCACTCTAGGATTAGCTCCGACAAACCTCATAGATGATCAAGATATTTTAATTATGACTGAAACTCTTGCTACACATATAGTTGACATTCGGGGATTTTATTCGGAACAGGTACTGGCCACACAAGGACAAAAAGGAAGACCTTCTCGAGGCATAGCTTGCTACTTTTAACCATCCGTTGGAAAGTTATCATCTATTTACAAAGATGAGGATATTGTCATAATCAAATCACATAGATTAACTATTATAGGCCTATACATTGAACCGCTAACACCTATTGAAGATATCCTAGCTACAATTATGATAGCCTTAGCAAAGACAGATCCTGGTAGTAATATAATCTTAGCCGGAGATCTAAATTGCCGTTTGGATAATGATGATTATAGATGCAAGGAGCTACTTCAGGCGATGGAAGAAGAAGTGTTTACGCTAATTAATAAGAATACTGACAAGAAATACTTTGCTCACAATGGTAGCAGTGCAATTGATTTAATATTCTTTAAAGGAGTCGGCCTAAAATTAGTGAAACACAAAGTATGCTATTCGTCTGCTGAAACGCCATTCAAGAAGCACTGCCCCGTCTTGGCAAGTTTTGATTTAACAGGTCAAGCTCATTCAAAGATAGAACTACATCGTTCCTTTTCCCGAAAGTTGGATGATAACGTACTCTAAAAAAAAACATAGAATTAATGACTTAGACAATATGATACAGCGAAACGAACTGGATTTTGCAGCCTCTGCATTGGAGGACATCATTCAGTCCGCAATCATCCCAATTGCGAGAAGACGATCACAAAAATGGTTCAATCAGGCACGTTATCTAGAAGGAAAACGAGTCCTGCAAGCTCTTCACATAGCAAGATCAAGCAACAATCGAGAAGATTTTGCAAAGTACAGTTTAATGAGGAGAAAATATAAAGACCTACTTCTCTTCTTCTTCATTTCCCGTTTCCAGCTTCTTGGGTCGGGTTGTGAATCAAGGACCTCCAACGTTGCCTGTCTCTCCACCACTCCTCTCCCCCTTTAAGTACATCTTCAGGTTTTCCTCCCTTCTTCTCCACGCACTCCCACACTGTATCTGCCCATCTCTTTCGGGGCGTTCCGCGCGGTCTCTTCCCCGAAACCTTTTCCAGAAAAGCTTTCTTTGGCACTCTCTCCTCTCCCATTCTCATCATATGTCCATACCACTTTAACTTGGTTGTTTCTATCCTGTCCTGCAGCTTCAAGATTCCTGTCCTCCTTCTTATCTCCTCGTTTCTGATTCTATCTCTTCTGGTTTTCCCTTCTATACCTCTTAGGAATTTCATCTCCGCTGCTTGTATTCTAAAGACCTACTTAAAGAAGCAAAAAAGCATTATGTTGTACTTGAAGCATGTAAGTTGGTGGATGAAGCCAGGAAAGATGCTTATATAGCCTTATGACCTCGGATATTGCAAATGGGAGGAATGATAGATATGGAAACCTGGGAGGAGCATTTCAGTGATGTACTGAACCAACGAAGAACCACAACAGCATATCCAGTAAAAGATGTTAATGTAACCTACAATAGTATCAGCAAGTTCTCATCTGAAGAAGTTCATGACATACTTTTGAGTCTGAAAGATAAGAAAGCTGCAGGCCCTGATGGAATTTTCAGTGAGCACCTTAAAGCATCCGCTGATACGTTACTTCCGGTTTTCACAAACCTCATGAATCTGTGCCTGCGATTCGGAGACATCCCAACTGCGTGGAAAACGTCCACATTAAAGGTGATCTACAAAGGGAAGGTGATCCGCATGACCCTAACTATTATAGGGGATTGCCTTGGAAAACACCCTATTGAAAGTACTTTCGAAGTTAGTAACTAAAAGACTCAACGTTGAAATTGAGAGCAAATTACCAGATGAACAGTTTGATTTCAGAAGAGGAAGAAACACAATCCAAGCAATAAGGAACCTTTTGGATGACATTAAAAATGTACTTAGATTGCCTCAGGAAAAGTTTCATGCGGTATTCATCGACTTTACAAAAGCTTTCGATAGACTTAACAGGAACATCATCTCTTCAAAACTTGAGTCGTTAGTGGAAGAAAACACAGTGATCACTGTTCTGGTCCATAACATGTTGAGGATCAACACTGTCAGAATCTCAGACAATGTGAAGACTTCTAACAAGATAGTCCAAACCAATGGCGTATTGCAAGGTGACCCCCTCAGCCCATTATTATTTTATGTTGCCACTAATGATGTTGTACAGATAATTAGAGAAGAATCAACGGAAGTACGGATATATTTATACGCTGATGATATGGTTTTAGGGTCGCATGACATCAATGAATTACAAGCGGCAGTAACTGCACTGGAAAAATGGGCCAATGCTAATGAGCTGGAAGTGAATGCCGAAAAAACTGAACATATGATATTTAGGAAGGGTAGACAACTATCCCCACATGATAAGAGTACTTTTCAAATCAGAGCCACTACACATCGTAAATAGCTTCAAATACCTTCGCCTTATCTTTCAGACAGCGAATAAATCTTTCCGACTGCACACAAGATCCAGAGCAGTAGCATCTACGAAAGCTATATATGACATCAAGTTCTTAAATAGACTATCTCTCAAGTCTGCCATGGCATTATTTCATGCACAAATAATACCTATTTTTGCTTACGGAATAGATATTACATGGGCTAAACTAACTAAGAGTGACCTCTTCACTTTGGAAAAAGTCAAAGCAAGATTTTTAAAGGTCACGATGGGTGTATCTCGATATACACGATCAAGGCAAGTATATGAGCTTGCTGGGGAACCTTTCCTCATAGAAGATTTGAGCTTCAAGTTTGCTCTCCCTTCTACGGATGGCTGGAAGAAAATGTTGGAAGAAAGGGAAAATAAACGAAAGAACATCTGGCTACAGTTCTACTCGACTGAAGCTATACTGAACAGGACATGGTCAGATGCGAAACAGGATCTTCGCCACTTCGTCAACTCCATGGCCGTGAATGGCTATCGCCATAAAATTAGCAAGTTCAAGTCCTATCACGAGGCTTCTGCAGATTGTGCTTGTCAGCTGTGTGATCAGTATTGGGAACGGTACCATGTTCAAATATGCACACAGCGACAATGCTCAATTATTAATTATTGCACAATGTGAATAATTGTTTGTAAAAGTGCACAATTTGTGTTTAATAAAGTTATTATAAATTGCGAATGAAAATAAATACACATGGGGAACAAAAATAAGTTATTTATTGACGTTTCCTATTTATTTTGTACATTTATATCCAAATAAATAGAGAATTACAGCAAGGCATCGCAGCTCTATGGGTTAACACGTGTGTCTTAAATCGGCTCTAGATAAAATTTGGCTTCGCACCTACTCCCCACTATGTGTAAACATGTGTCTTTTCAAATGGCTCATCGTGTAAAACTTGGATTCGCATTTGCTACACGAGTATGGCCTCACCCCTCTATGGGTTAACATGTGTGCCTTCAAAGTGCCCTTTAGGGAAAACTTAGCTTCGCATGTGCTACATGAATGTGGCTTTTGGCCACTATGGGTTAACATGTGTGATTTCAAATTGCACTTCAGGGAAAACTTGGCTCCGCATGTGCTACATGAGTATGGTCTCTCACCACTATGAGTTAACATGTGCTTCTCCATATGGCTCTTAAGAACACATTTGACTTCGCAACTGCTACAAGAGTACGGCTTTTCTCCACTAAGCGTAATCATGTGTGTTTTCAAACTACATTTCCAGAAGAACTTGGCATCGCATGTGCTACATATGTATGCCCTCTCACCACTATGGGATAACATGTGTCTCTTCAAACTCCCTTTCTGATTATATTTGGCTTCGCATTTATTACATGAGTATGGCTTTTTACCACTATGCGTTACCATGTGTGCCTTCAAATTACTTTTCTGAGAATATTTGGCTTCGCACTGCTACACGGATATGGCTTATTATCACTATGGGTAAGCATGTGTGTGTTCAAAGAATCTTTTCGAGAAAATTTGCCTTCGCATGTCTTACATGAGTATGGCTCTTGACTACTATGGGATAACATATGTCTTTTCAACGAACCTGACGAAAAAAACTTGGAGTCACACATTCTACATGAATAAGGCTTCTCGCCACTATGAGTTAACATGTGTGTTTTCAAAGCCTCTTTCCGATAAAACCTGGCTTTGCATGTGCTACATGAGTACGGCATTTTACCACTATGGATTAACATGTGTCTCGTCAAGCTGCTAGACCAAAGAAATTTGGAGTCACATATTCTACACGTATAAGGCTCCTCGCCACTATGGATTGGCCGGTTCGTTTTCACATGTTGTTTGATTGTACATTTTCTTCCAGAAACAGTGCTAGTATTAAGTCCTCCAGTATTACAAAATACGCTTATATTCCTTACAGCAGGATTCGAAGTATCAGGACATATCGGCCTGAAATCATTGATAATAATATATTGTAGTGCGCTCTTAACTATGAGAATGCTGAATAAAACTTTTGAGATCCAGAGATCTAACCTAAGAAATGAAAACTGGAATAACTTTTGTTAATATCACTACAAGAAAAACAGTCCTTATCGAGTACCTGGAACTAATTTCGTTTCTAATTTTCATTGCTATGGTTATTATACAGTCTGAATATTTTAAAATTACTTATACATTATGCAAACAAAATGGTGTCTTGTCGGAGTATTTGGTGTCATAGATTTTCTTGAAAATATGAGATCCGTATCAATATCGAAAGACCAGATTATACAAAGAAAGGGGTAAATATTTCCACAGACACAATTGTTTGGTAACAATCAACTTGGTCCTTGATCTCTTTTTGCTGCAACGTATAGAAAATTTCGAATCTCATATGCCACGATGAACACCATAACAGTACAGCCATTAAAGGATCTATTGGTATTTTGAGAGATGACATATTCGAAAATTATGTGTATTTTAAGGCTAAATAGTTATTTGAATTATTTCTGTTTAGATGCAGTTTGGCCACTCTTCAGCTGTTTTATTCTAATTTATATGTGCAAGATACACTTCATAGTTCATTACTCGTATTTTGTTACCTTCAAATGTTTCTCCTTTCACCTTATTACGACTGATAAGCTTTGTATATTAGCAGCATTGTAAAATAAGGAAGCATAAACAAGAAATCGTATTGAAATTATTGAATGGATTCGGAAATTGTGTGCTGATTCATACTGCCTGTGCGAATGTTCAATTTATTTTTACACCAAATTGTGTCGCTTTAACAACATGGCTATACGAGGATGTAACGACTTTATGATAGAATCCGGGTAACAGAAATCTAGGTGTCTTAGAAAGTGCGAGCACGTACAGGTGACAGAATAATCCACAGTATATTCCCTAGAGAATAACCATTCTGGCTTATGGATTATGGTGGGAATTTTTGGATATGCAAATCATGTGATTTAGAAATCATATGGGCTATTATGGTTCACTGTTGAATACTTCGTGGATGAATGGTTACCACTATTTACGGCTACATGAATTGTGTGGAGATGAGTGATTAGCTTTAAATCCAAGATAATATCAGATACTATACATCGGTGGCTTGTAATAATGTACAGAAATTGGTAACTCTTTAAGTTAACCCTACCTCATAGCGCACAATTATACAATTTTCGGCTCACAAATATGTGACACCCATCTAACCTCGTAATGTAGCTGGGAACATTAAACAATTTTCTACCCAACGATCTAATATCTCAACCTGTACTTAGAGGTGAACAAATTCACAGTTTGTACACTGTTATTTTAGATAAATAATCGATATATCACATTCAATGTTTCAGAATAACTGCTCTAAGTATCTCAGATGTTTGTCAAACCTGACACAATATTCGGTAAGTGATGAAAGACAATAAGAGATTTCACTTCATGCACAAATGAATGCACTTGCTTAAGTGAATGCGTATATGATCGTGAAAAAATGAGGTGAGCTTTCGCACAGGCGGTGTGAGTGACATGAATACATTGTTGCTTTTCTTTGTATCATCAGTATTAAGACTGGTTTAATGCTGACCTTTACGTCACTCATTCTTGAGGTAATCATTCCATCTCCACAGAACTTCACCCCCCCCCCCCCCCCTCCTATATCCGACCTCGACCATCCTTCCATAGCAACTGTAAGTTAGCAATTCCTGTTGCCTTAGTATGTGCCATCTCTTCTATTTATAACTACTACTCGCCATATTCATGAACTCTCCCCCACGAGTTCTAATACCCTTCATTTGGTACTGTACCCTTATATATGGATGATCCACCAAAATCCAAGAATGGAAAAAAATAATGGATTGTAGCATCTTGAAGTCCCGGCTAAAAACAACACAGTGCTACTTGGCGAGAATACTCAGAAGAAGTAACAGGAATTTATCAAACAGAATGAGCTTTAGTAACTAACTACAGAACAGTACGGTTTTCTATCTACTCAGGAAAGACGAGAATCTACGAAAATCTCGGGCGTAAAGATGCGGATCAGGTCCCTCAGGAACTTCCAGCCTACAGCACATACCACTACAATTTAACTACAAAGACAATGGCAAATTTCTATAAAAGATCAGGGAATCGTAAAAACGTGCCTGCCATATTTATTGACATTAACATATACACGTTTCCTAACACTAGCATTCATTATATGCATTATTAATGTTCAATTAGATCAAATGACTAAATGTCATTTTTTGTTACATTAAATACATGTTTGTTTCTTCTAGAAACCGTTAAAACTATTTTTAAACGCTTTCATAAGCTCAAATCAAATAATGAAATAAATCGCAGCAAACAACTGCTGTTCCTTAGGCAACGGGAGTTTTATAACAAGATAAAATGTCATAAAGTTAAAAAATATCCCCAAAAATAAAATGAATTTAGCCCTGACGTAGATCTCCGTCATTACAAAAACTATTCATTACACTATACAATTTATCTCCCGTCTCCCATCACTTAAATCCTTCCCATAGAAGCGATAAAATTCTCTACTCATATTTAAACTACAAATTAAACATTTTAATACGCATAAATATAACTATTAACCTTTCTTTAAATTCTAAATATTATTTATAGACAACACAAATATTAACGCTGTAGTTCAGCAACTACTCAATTTAAAATAAAATATATCCAACGGGCAAACTGCCTTCTTTACAGACAATATAGACATACATTGTCTTCCTATTACTTCACTACTTTTCAACGGACTTTAGAAAATTATCATTCACCATACTATGTCTTATTCGTGAAACTGTTACAATTCGGGATTCTATAATCCATACAATTAAGTAAAGACATAGTTCATAGACCTCCTACAACTGGTCTGTCATCAAAATAAAAATACTTAATAAAAATATAATCTTCCAATTCGTTGAATAATTACCGTAAAATCAATATCTGATTAAGAACCATTTAAATAGAGCTCAGTTTACTCTCAGTTTCAACAAATATCCATTGATCCCATAATTTCTTTCAGATTCAACTTCATCTAGAATCCGCTGTCCTAATGCTTTCAAGGAGATTCAACTCTATGAGACTATTGCAGTAACTTCCAATATTAATAAACACCAACAATACTGCTTCATCATAAAACATCCTATTTCAACATCAAAATATGCGCAAGTCTGTCACTACAGACATTCCTTCAACAATTGACCAATGGCTTCACAATTCTCATTGTCATACAACAAATACCTCCGTCTGCTACGGGAATAAATAAATCTCTCTCTTAGAGACACTTCGCAGTTTCTTCCAAAAACATATTATTCTGAACTAACTTTCGTAGTCTCAACACCCTTAATAAAAATATGTAATTAAAATTCTGGTTCTATCGATGAATTCATTTAACAGGTAATACGATAAAATACTAGTCTTATAATAACAATACTATTTCTTTTATATATCACTCACATTTCCATAAAGCTTCCTATTAGCTGCGATATTTCCTTTAACTTCTTTCTTCAAAATCTTATTACTTCAACAATATGCTGTATTTCGTATTTACTAACTTCACATTATATTCTTTAACAAATTCTTTCTTTAATATATTTCTCATAAACTTTTATACTTAACGTTTGTAAGTCACCAACTATTTATAACCAAATCTGTCTATAAGTTATCAGATCGTGACTTTACAAGGATCTCTACATAAGATCTTTAAGAATCGCATTCTCTAACATTTACCTCTATATAACATTCTTGGAACAAATTTCCATTATCATCATCGTTGTCAAAGAACAATATCTTACAATTCAAAAACTGACAAAATGTGATCTAAACATATTTAAACTTCACCGTAAAAATATTCTGAACTAAACTGGAAAATCTCCTCATTCAAATTTCGAGAGTCGCAAAATTCCAAAAATTCAAATAAAAATTCTAAATAGTCAAAATCGACGAAAATCGTGAATAAACATCCGCATGACGTAGGTATGAAAATATAATATCAAAAACTATAGCAATATTATGTAAACGTAGAAAAATGGCATTAATAAACAGTTGTCGGATATTTTCAAAAGTTTCTACAATACTCTACCAGATGGGATATATCATTGGTCCTTAGACTACCTTGTGTTGCGTTATAGATGACTAGAAGTGGGCTTTCTTCGCTATCCTACAGAAACGGATTGTTTCTAATAGGGCGAGATTGTATGATGTCGTGTGGGCTTCTAAGGTCTCCTACAGAAGTCTCCATGCGGTCAGGTACGGGATTCGAACTTCATCATCTTCGTGCGGCCGTCCTTTCTTCTCGTGAATCTTCTTGTGTGAGATGGGATAGCCTTTCTCGCTTGATGGCACTGGGATCAACCCTAGCCGCCCTCGATTGGGAATTCTTCTGTCTTTTTTCGCCAAAGTTCTGATATATGTTTTCGTCATTTTAGTTGGTGAAATGACATGGTAGATGTAGGATATATTACATGGGAGAGACGAGATGTTAACCTCCCCCACGAGATTGATGTTATGTCATTTCGAATACTCTCGTTGTCGTCATAGTTCTGTTCCCATTAATATCTTAGATGGTCATTATAACTCCTGTAGATTCAGTCGTATATTCCTCCCTCAACTTCAGTAATTTCGATATGTTAAAATCATGCTAGTAATTAACTATGCTCATTACATTGTTTTCTCTTATCTAAGTAAGGTCGCTTCTCATTGGCTTTGCGCCACGCGTATTGCTCGAGTCTTACCCTACCATGCTCGAGACACACTTACAGCGCGTGCGAGAATCGCCTCGGGAGTTCTCGATTATCTCCGTGCAACATAGTTCCTTTCTGCTAAGAACTGTGCTGTCTAGTGCCAAGTCTCCCACGTGAATGCTAATTTTCTCATTGGTCTGCTCGGTTAACTGGCTAACTCGGCGGGGTACAAACCTGTTCTGTGGCTTGTTTCCACAGTCGCTATATTTTATCATGGGACAGTTTAGAAAACTTTTGAAGAGATGAATATTTCCAAGCTCATATACATATAAGAGCACAATCCTCACTCAACTTCCATTGCAAAGCGTGATACAATGCTTTTGAAATGCATTCTTCAGATCTTAACTATACTCTTTATTCAATCCTTTTAAAATAGCGTTTTAAATTTTTTGCGTTGCAATTCCTGCCAAGTTCCCAGTGCTTCCTTGATATTCCCTACATTATTCAAAATACTGCTGATTTCTCTGTTTCCTCCATTTCTATGATTCTATACAACACTCTAGAAAGGTTTCACTGCCGCTTGACGTAACTTTTCCAATTTATATCCAACATTCCTCCCATGCTATCCTGTATATATGCCTATGTTGCTTATTCTGGACACTTTAGACACTAATCCATCGGCAAACAGCACTCACTTTCTGCAATTTAGGTCTAACTATGCTTAATTCAGAGCAGATCAGTTAGTGGTCTGTATCATCAAAGAAGCCCCTGAATACGCTACAATTCCTTATCAATTTACTAAATTCAAAGTCAGTAATGGTATAATCTATTATTGATCCGGTTCCTCTACCGTCCCATGTGTATCTGTGAATCTCCTTATGCTTCGTGAATTAATTTCCTACAGGTAACCCCAAGTTAGCCCAGGAGTCCAATATACATTTCGTTTCCCTACCCACACCCCGCTTAACCATTACCTTCTCACCCCCCACAGTTTTATTTCATAACCTAGCATTGAAAATCCCCATCATTACTACACTATCATTGAAATTTAATGTTTTTCAGTCGGTCAACATGATTGTACCCAGCTGCAATGGGCCTCCATTGTTTATTAATCTCACTGGGGAGTGAGTGAGCAGTGCGCTGAAGCGGACATATAGGACTCAAGTGTCGTATAAACAATATTCCTCCATTTAAATGCTGTGTATAATTTGTACATTACAACCACACAATAGCCACCAATTTAAGTATAAACGGTTGAATTAGAACATAATTAACAAAATAGTAAAGACATCATTTCTGAATCTGGTCACAATAATAATTCAATGGAACACAGGTTAACATATTTAAAATACATCAACTTTAACGCAACTACCACAGTATAGAACAATAACACCTGTAAATAAGATTGACGCATTACACAAGATATACGAACTTATGTAATCTGAGCACTGTATATATATTTGTGAATAAGTGTAATTCATGAACATCGTAATTAATTAAGCCTAAGTGAGCAGGACCTGAGGATGAGCGCTTGACGCTCGAAACATGTAATCCAATTAAGTAGGTATTTGTACATAAAGCGTGTTAGTGTGTAAATACTTGTTTCCCGCCTAATGTAAATGGGCACAATTAGTGTTGACCGACTGAAAAGCTTTCTTTAATAGAATTAGGCAGCACTTCTATCACTACAATATATCTTTGTGATATAAAAACCATCTCTAATTTGAGATATGCTAATCTGAGTTCAAAGAACAAATGTCAGTTCTTGGAAATGAAACTGGTAAACTATTTCAGGTGGGTGCACGTGAATGATTAATAAATATCTCCAAAACAATTTAAGTAGTGTGATAATTTTGATACGCAGCGACCGATCGCGCCCCGCGCATACCACACTCAACGGAAGGTTAATGATGCGTACCCAACACCATCTCATGATCGTTTTCACAGAAAACACTCTGATAGTGTTTGTTATCTTGAAAGCAAAAATTAGGAACTGGAATATTGCAAATCAACTTGGCAGCTTTAAATAAGATATGATTGCCTCACAAAACACATAAATCAAAGATAATCGCCTTTGATAAGTTTGCTACATGTAACATCACGGGTAAGGAGGAAGCAGTTGGCATTCAGGGTTTTGGGTTAGTCAACAAACGACGCTATAGGACTGAGAGCAAATACCCTTGATACAGGAACGCGATAGGGGAGGTTGTAAGTAGTGTATTTCCTCATATCACAGATAAGTTCAGATCTGTGCTACAAGTAAGAGGGTTTTCTACACATCAGAAACAGTAACCATCACAAATATTGATATCGCGCCAGGAGATGGCAGTTGGTTTGAACTGCAGGTGTCTTCCCGCTCACTGCGTATCGCGCATACCAAAAACATTAAGTCGGTCACTACTTGCTCCACTAACTCAGTGCATTCCTTCTTTCACTGGCTGCGTGTCGTCTTCTGCGATAACAACCATTAGTATGCGGGAAGCCGATATATTTAGGTTTGTAATAGGCGGGCTGCGCATGCGTATTGCATATGTACCCCGTCGCAGCGTGTTGAACTGCCATCTCCTGACGCGATGACCATAGATTATAAGTGCAATCATTAACGTTCATAAGGATATCATTAAACGAGTACCACAATATTCTTATATACATCCAACAGTGACAACTCTGAATGAGTATGGATAGTTCTTGGGCTGCTAAATAAAATGTGAATATCAATATCAACTTTGAACATGCAATAACAAAATAAATATGTTCAATGACAGATATAAAAAGAGGATATCAGATTTTGCCAACAAACCTTAATCACATACATAAAACAAAAGGATGCTTTTCCTTAATATGTTGTCCACTTACTCATTTAGATGATGTCTACTTGCATCACTCTCTTCATCTTGTGTTTCTTCTTTTACATCCTAGCGACAAAAATGAATCATTAATTCCTTTGCTATCGTCTTATGCTTCTACTCAATAAATAACAAATAATGTATCTTAACAGAACAGCTCACTGAAAGTAAGGATATTTCAACTGTAAAACTGAGTGAGGATACATTCGTATTCTCCACTACATTTTACTGGATTATACAAGTCATCCCTTCTTCTGAAACTTATGAAAGCCATCTGTCTTCATAGGTTAATTAAACCTAATTGTGGTAGAAAATGTGGAGAACAGTGCTTTAAAGGAAGTAATAGACTTAAGAATTCATGAAAGAACATTTAATTCGACATTTTCCAGCACTTAGCCTGTGAGGGTTGTTTACCTAACTGCTTCATTTCAACCACATATCATTAACAAGCGACTTTGCCCTCCAAGCTCAATGAACGTATAAATTATTCATACAGTATATGCCAATATTCTACAATATTCTTCATAAAACACTGGACTTTTTTAAGAAGACTATTAAGATGGGGTTCATGAGAACAGCTGGATATATACTATGGGATAGGATAAGATCTGAGGTTATCCTTAAAGAACTAAAAGTAAAACCAATTATCAACACAATACAGATCAGCTTGGAAGGACCATATACTACGTATGAAGACCGGGCGGATCTCCAGACGAATCCTCAAATACCAACCTAGAGGCAGATGAGACGTAGGTCACCTTACGAAGAGATGGAACAAGTCATTAACAGGCCACCTGGCGTAACAATTGATAGGAAGGGGAGGAAGAGAGAAGAAGAAGAAGAAAAAGAAAGACTGTTTAATTCTCAAAGAAATTAGAATAAGCCAGTTATGTGCCTCTGAAGAGAGAGTGTATTGTAGACTATGTAGCATAAATATTGCCACTAGATATTGCTACTAACTGCAAGCAGTAGGTCTACTGTATTCACATTATACATTAACAGTTATTGAAGTGACTGGGATAGAGAGAAATAGGATCCTTTTCTGAAAGTCAGCACCTTTTCATTTGTCCGAGTTGTCAACGAAGGTGATATTTAATTCTACAAGACAACCTGAATGAATGTGTTCTCTTCTTAAGGCTAGCCTGGGTGGTGTTCGAACCTGCTGGTTGGAATTTCTTGTTTCTGTCGGCAATCATGTCCAGGCACCTGGAACTGCCATACATGATATGTCACCGACTCATTCATGCACGTCGTTAAAATTATTGTTCTGATACAAATGAAGGGCATAACTTTATGGTAGGAGAGTTCTAGTTACAAAACTGGAAACAATCAAAGGACATGAGTCAGTTGTCCATTCTTTCAGCAGCATTGCTCTTAGAGATAACAATACAAAACATTGCTTGGAGCGTTGACAATTATTATAATAGCTCCACCCCGCTGATTCCATGAGACACCTTGGTGTATTTCTTGGAATACACGTTTAGTTAGAGTTAGCAGTCGCTGCTCTTTGGTTTTCTCTTTTCATTAGTTTCTTTTATTTCCCGACGTAGACACCAACAGAGACCCTTTCTGTAATCCCATTTCTTTCGATATGTCTTTTTTTGTGAAAGTTTGTTTCAGTTGTGCGTTTTTCGCTAATTCCATCGGGGTTCCACGCGGTAACCTATCGAAGCTTTGAACTTCAGCAATGTCAATGATGTTTCCAATCCACTCAAGCAGATGTCGTCGTTATCGTTATCTGCGATCAACTTGAAGACTCTATTCTATGAAGTAAATTGTATTATGTAGAGTGTTTTATTTTTACAATGTTACGTAATCTGTTCTTCTTCCTTGGTCTCTCCCCCCCTTCCCTACGTCTTCTAGCTATCTGTGTGTTCACATTACTCGACCCACTTCCAGTCTAGTCGGCTATGTGAAAAGTTCAGTTCTCTGAAGGTGGATCATCTCCTTTTTCATGAGGTGATTCAAACAGACGCCATATCTAAAATTTTGGTTTAACGGCTGCAAGAAACATCCAACTTCAATACATCATGGAAAGATAAGTAACTACCGACATTGATTTAACCACTTTTTAAAGGTTTTAAAAAACATTTGACTGCTTTTAAAGAAAGTAATAGGCAGTGTTGGGATTTTCGCAAAATTTTGCAATAACTGCCCAACGCGGAAACTGTCATGCTTAGCCAACTCGGCTCGCTACTAAAGTAATGAAATCTAGCATTTCTTATAGTGAATAAGGGAATACGTTCCCTGCAACTAGGGATTTATGTTAAATTCATAGCTGTCTAAAACTTAACTTGTCTGCCTTCGAGGGATTTCTACTTGCTTCAAACACCATAATAATACAAATATTGTAGTTTCAACCACCGTGTGTTCATCATCAGCAATGTTAACAAGCTGTTGGAAGAAAATAATTAAAGAAGAAAATTGCAGTTAATTGAAACTATGTTGTAATTATGAAATGCTTTTCAAAAATATTGCAATACAATCAAAATCAGATCTATTAAAAATTATTTAAGCAACAACATTTTTAACCAAAAACTATAAATTATCTTGTAAATAAAAGTGCTGTGTTGCTCTCAAGATTTAAAAAAAAATTGTAATTATTAAAACTAAAAGAAGTATTAATTATAAGTCAAAACAAATATAATGTTCTTCTAATATTTACGCTTCTTGAGATCTTCTGAGTGTTGAAAATATTACTATATTGTTTGGTTATATAGCATTGTAAATTATCTGATTTCGTACTGGAACATTTTAAGAGCATCTCAAAATTACAACATAATTCATATGTTTCTTAGGAGATGATTTATATTTTTGGTTGATAACTCTTTTATGAAGGCGCACAAGATACCATACCATTATTGCAACACGTATTAAAAAATAATCTCCCAACATAAAAAGAAGCAGGGTATATTTAAAGTTGTACATATAAAAGTTGCCAAGTAAGATTTTCAAATGTAATGTGTGTAAGGCAGATTGGGCATTCAAGTGATATTACAATACAATACAGTTCAAGAAGCACACCCAATCCAAAGGTAGAAGAAGAACATTTATAATGGTATTTACCTTGTAATTGATATCCCTTTTAGTTTAAAAATAACTAATTTATTTCTAAATATTGAGAGTAACACAGCACTTTTATTTAGAAGGTACTTTATACTTTTTGGTGAAAATACATTGTAACAGATCTGTTTTCCATGCAATTGGATATTTTAAGAGCATCTCTAGATTGAAAGATAGTTTCAATTACTCGCAAGTTTATTATTCAGTAGTCATCTGCCGACAACTTGTTAGTTTGCTGATGATGACCTCACTGTGGTTGAAAATAGTCCTAGAACATTAAATCTTCTTCTACGCGATCAGGCCCAGTGGACCGCGCGCTGCTACAAGTTTCCTTCTCCATCGTATAATATCCATAGCTGCCATCCGCCAACTGTCTACGCGTATCGCTGCCTGTTGCAGATCTTCATGGAGTCCATCACTCCACCGCTTCCTTGGTCTCCCTGGTGGTCTTCTTCCTGTGGGGATGAAATCCAGTAGCTTCCGTGGTCATCGGTGGTCTTCCATCCGGGCTACATGTCCAGCCCACTGCAGTCTTCTGGTTTTGATGGTTCCAGCTATGTTGGCATCATGGTACTGGTCTTCTACTTCATGATTGTGTCTAATCCTCCATTCACCCGTGTGTACATCCCTCACCGGTCCGAAGATCTTCCGAAGAACTTTTCTCTCAAAAACGAGTAGTTTATGATAGTCCTGTTTTCGGATACTCCATGTCTCACATCCATATAGTACAACAGGTTGGATCAGAGTTTTATACACGAATTTTGAACTGTCTGGAGAGACTTCTGGACCGAAGAAGCTCTGTTACGCTGTAGAAAGTTCGGTTTCCTGCTTGGATCCTGGCGTTGATTTCTGCCTCACATGATGAGTTCTCCGTGAAAAGCGATTCTAGGTACTTAAATTCATGGATCCTCTTGTAGGACTGGTCCCCTACCCGGAGTGACTGTAGTTGCCCAAAAACGTGGCCTTGTCCACGAGTCATAATGAGGTACTCCGTCTTGGTTTCATTCACGATTAGTCCAAATTTGTTGGCAGCTGCCTTGAGTGTTCTGGTCATTTGCCTCAACTCTTCCTGAGAGCTGGAGAGTAAACTGATATCATCTGCGTAGGCAAGGTATGCTAGGTTCTTCCCTTCGACTTGGATTCCTTCAAAATTCTCTCGAAAGGTCTCACGTATGAACTTCTCCCAGGCAAAATTGAACAGTGTAGGAGATAAACCGTCTCCTTGCCAGAGACCCGTCAAAATTTCAAAATCCTCCATCACTCGATTTCCCATTTTTATCTTACCGCGTGTTTCGCTCAGGCAGATCGCTACCAAGTTGATGAGTTTCTCGGCCATTCCAAACTCTCTTAGGCAACTGAGTAGGCTCTTTCGGTGTATGCAATCATAGGCCTTCTTGAAATCTACGAATAACACGTGGAGTTCTTTGTCATATTAACCCAGTTTTTCAGTAAGCTGTCGGAGAACGAAGATATTATCTACTGTGGAACGCCCCAGCCGAAAGCCTCCCTGGTAATCACCAAGCACTGATTCTGCCACTGGTTGAATTCTATCTATGAGGCAGTTGGACAAGATCTTGTAGCAGACGTTAAGCAGGGCGATTCCTCGATAGTTATCAAATTTCAATTTGTCACCCTTCTTATAGATTGGACAAATCAGAGCTGTTTTCCAATCTGACGGTAGTTCTTCTTTGATCCAGATTGCTTGTATCAGCCTGTGCAGTTTATCTGTTAGTTTCTCTCCTCCTTCCTGGATCATCTCGGTCTGTATTCCATCTTCACCCGGACTTTTATTCTTCTTGAGCCGTTTGATCTGGATTTTGATCCCATCCAAAGTGGTTGGCGGATATTGCAAGTCGACTGTGGTTGGAGACTGGAATTCAAATACTATTTCAGGGTCTTCGCAATTGAGAAGCTGGTCGAAGTACTCCTTCCATCTCTTGGCGATATCATAATCGTTGGTCAGAATTTTTTCACTAGAATCTTTGACAAATTTCTGTCTCGACTGGTAACCTTTGCTAAAATACTTCACCTTTTGAAACATTTCCCTGGTATTGTTTCCTCTGAAGTCTGCTTCTGCCGCAACGATCATGTCCTTGACATATTTCCTCTTTGCCTTTCTCAGAGTTGCTTGGGTAGACCTTCGAACCTCTTCAAATCGTTCTTTACCCTGCGCCAGATCAGTCTCCTGCAGCCACTTATTCCTGGCTTCCTTTCTCTGTTCCAGAGCATCTGCACATTCCTTTCCAAACCAGATCTTCCTGCCTACTGTGTCTCTCTTGATCGTCTCCTTTGCTGTAGCAATCAGTGAGCTTTGAATCTTTTCCCAAATTTGTTCAGGGTCTTCGCTCACGTCCAGTTCACTGAGTGCTTCAAAGCGGTTGTTAAGTTGCAGCTGATATTCTGTCTTTATAGCTTCATCCTTTAGTTTTTCAACACGGTATCTCTCAACCTTCTTTAGCTTAGCCCTGATCCCTCCTTTACACTGAACTTGTAAGTGGCCTTTGACCAGAAAGTGGTCACTTCCACACTCTGCACCCCGTGCCGTCTTAACATCGGACACCCATCTCTTGGTTTGTAGATCAATAGCGACATGGTCTATCTGATTTATTATTCTCCCATCTGGTGACATCCAGGTTCCCTTATGGATGTTCCTACGCTGGAAGTTTATGCTGGAAATGAATAAGCCTGATGACGCAGCAAAGCTAATGAATCTTACACCATTATCATTGCTTACCTCATGTAGGCTGTGCCTTCCTACTGTACCTTGGAATACTTGTTCTTTCCCAATTTTAGCATTCATGTCTCCGATAAGGATCCTCAAGTTTCCATTTGGGACAGAATCCACTACTGCTTCTAGCTGCGCATAGAACTCGTCTTTCACTTCCCTTTCACTTTCTTCCGTGGGAGCATGACAGTTCACAAAAGTCGCCTTGTGATGCTTTACGTTCACTGTTAACACAGAGATTCTGGGGTTGACAGACACAAACTCTGATACATTAGTGGCCAAGACCTTGCTCACACAAAAACCAGTACCCAACCTATGCCCTTGTTCACAGGCTCCATATAGGATAGTCGAGTTCTCAATATTGATGCTGCCCGCATCCTCCCACCGGATTTCTTGCAGTGCAACTAGATCTAGTTTGTATTTATGGATTTCTTTGACCACACTGGTAGCAGCTCCTACCTTGTATAGACTCCTTACATTCCAAGTTCCAAATCGAATACCATTTATTCGCCGTTGTTGTCGTCTAGTATTATCAATCATATTCCGAGGCTTACTTGTAGCGTTGAAAGCATTGTTACTATTTTTTTTACGAAGAAAGGGTGCTGGCCTCTCGTCCAACCTGTGGTGTTACCCTCACAGCTTACAGGGTTGCTGGCATTTCTGTCAGGGTGGGCTCCCTTAGCCATCCTTTTATCTCACTAGTCAATAAAATAAATCTACTGAAAATAACTATCAAAAGGGATCATATAGACAAAAAAGGCAGAATATAAAAGGTATGGATCACCAAACACTATATAGAAGTTCGTGCATTGAATCTTCTAGAAATTAAAATCATAAATCTTGAGGTAATGTAATATCTTATAGCTAGAACTCCAGGATTCACTCGTTTATGTGTACATAACCTTCAATATTCAAACGTTGATTGCGTCCTGGTAAGATCTATCACCATATAAAAGCGTAGGGTATATTTCGTTATTCATTGCAGTCCCTATGTAGGCGGCTTTGGGATTTCTAAGACGTGCCCCCGTTGAAGCAAGGAACTACAAAATATCCAATCAAGGCTATGTAAACAACATGGCAGCTATCTAGAATATCGAAACACAGTCCACAAATTGATGAAACCATTCCAACAAGAAAGTACCTATCTAGAAGACAATATGCACTCGCACTGGGAAATCCTTAATAAGTCATTAAATAACTAATAATAATAAATGTATTGACCACTGGTGTTTTTATTTAATACCATTTAGATGTCATTAAATGTTGTTAATAAGGACCATTTGTTTCAGATATAGTTAACTAATATCTATACATATTTAATATTCTCTCATACATTTCTCTATAGAGCTGGCGGGCTGGCATCCGGCTGTAATAACTGTTGCCCCATGTGGACTCTTATCTACTCCTCCCCAACCCTCCAGAAACAGGAAAATAATAAGGATTGAAATACATACACACACACAGCTTATTTAACTATAAGAAATGAGAAACATCTGTAATGAGGATTTCCCAATGATTACATACAGCCCGTCCCGTGGTGTTGAGGTAGCGCGCCTGCCTCTCTCCCGGAGGCCCCGGGTTCGATTCCCGGCTCCGTCAAGGATTTTAGAAGCTGACGTGAGGGCTCGAACGGGGTGCACTTAGCCTCGTGAGAACAATTGAGTAGCTGTCTGACAGTGAGGCAGCGCCCCGATCACGAACACCAAGATTAACGGCCGAAGGGACCCGATGCGCTGATCACGCGTCAACCCAATATCTGCAGGCCAAATGGCTGGGCCGCGGTCGCTTGGTAGGCCTAGGCCCTTCAAGGTCTATAGTGTCAGGGGTAAAAATGTTTAGATACAAATGAAACTAAGCTGATACATATCGAGGGCAAGCATTATCGACTTCACTGTGCTCGCATCCTTTCTTTTCGTTATGTCTGGCCACAACTCCCAGCTTAAAGAAGACATAAACTCCCGCTGAACCTTATAACTAAAGCTCAATGTCCTCGGCTTGGGCATAGCTACTTCAACTTCAAATACAACATTTGGCAAAAACATATTTCCGTGGACCTCTATGCATTCGCGACTTGCTATAAGGAAGAGAACAGCTTACGAGGTATTGCATGTCCTCTGTCGATATAGATTCATGTACTTACTATTAGATTCTTAATGTGGTTATAGAATAATCTCTTACTCTTATTTCATATCCGCAGGTATTTTGTTACCTTCATGCTTACCACCAAGAGCATAAACTTAGAATATTCAAGATTAGGAAGGAGAGTGGTCACTGCATTCTGGCAATTTACTGGAGTTAAAGTAACAAGCCAAGCAAGACCATTCAGTACAATTGTGGAGACAGTCAAAACCATCTCCCCTCCAATCCCCTCATGACGGGACTCCGGGCCACTCTCCTTTTTAGAATACAGTAATTTAGTCGAACCCGGAATATTTTGTATACCTATACCATTACGATACTGTAATTTCTTCATACAAAAAAAAGTAATCATCAGGTAACTAATACAGCCTGATTGTGCTAAGGATATGCTGGCGTTACATGATGTAAAAAATATATTATAAAATGGTCCAGCTAGCACAAAAACAAATCACCAGTTTATTGCCCCAGTGTACCATTAGGCTCGTTAGTTAGTATGGTACACCTCACCAAGACGCGTGCCTAGTACATACTGAGAAGGACACTGCAAGGCACAAAATACTTGTAGTATTGATGCCTCGAGCAATCCCAATGTACTATGATAGTCAAACTCCCTTTCACAAAACAATATAACCTTAGCTTGAGATCGACTGTTCCCAAAAGAAAACATGCTGGTTGTTTTCTACATTTGCGTTAATTTATTTTAACTAAATATGAAAAAATGGTCCAGCTAGCTCAAAAAGCAATTGCCAGCGTTTCGCCTCATTGAGCTCGACAGTTGGTATGGTACACTTACTTAATTACATGATGAACTTTTCACATAATTATGAGAATTAAGATCTAGTTATGAACGCCGGCCATGAAAGCCTAAGCTGTTATATAAGGTCTATCATACAATAACTCAGTGAATAGAGCAACGGCAAATATAGAGGGAGGACCTGTGTTTGAGTCTAGCTCTACTCGGACAATATAATGCTTTACCATCCAACTAGACGTCTTCTGCTTTCTAGTCCATACACAGCCTTACAGCACACAGCTTGTATTTGGCATCAGCATGGTCTGAATACACACATGTGTAATCCCTAAATAGCATTTGCCCGAAAACGATGGCTATCAGGTCATGTCCTTTATAAGATGCAACAAATAGTAACCCAATAAAATGCTTACCTCTTTCAAATCTCCACCACTTACTAAAGATGGTACTTCTGTTTTGCATGGAACAATCTCTGGTATGGAGTATTCTTCTATCTTAACATCCTCAGGGGGATGAGTATCATCCTGCAGACAATTACTTGTGTCACAAACACGTTCCTTTACATAGGTGGAATTAAATCTTACACAGGTTTCTATTTCTTTGAATACCTTCCAAATACAATGCATAATACAAGACCTAGGTAAGAAAATTCGTACAGAATGGTAGCTATCTTGGTCTTCTTTATATATATAATTCTTCGACACGTGTGTATGTGACTGAATTCCTCCTAAAAGGCTGGGCCGATTTCGATGAAATTTTGCATGTATGTTAAGGTGGGTCCATGTATGGTTTAGATTCACAATTTAACCAGGTAGGTGGAATTTTAGACTTTTAGAACCACAATTTAAACACACTTTTAGAACCACAATATACAGTCATAAACAGTCGTCATGGAAACCGCTAGCCTTAGTGAAAAGTGATGCTTTTGGACTGTTTGTCTCTGCACGTAGAGCCACCTGGTCGCAACCTGCGCAACTACCGCCATAACATACACTCCGCCCATGGCGGGAAGTTGTGTTTTATACCCAAGGTGGCACTGATGTCGAATTCTACTGTATCTCTCTGCACGTTAGAGCGTTTCAAAGTCACGTATGCGTTCA
The DNA here is from genome assembly GCA_946902985.2 of Meconema thalassinum. Taxonomy (NCBI): domain Eukaryota; kingdom Metazoa; phylum Arthropoda; class Insecta; order Orthoptera; family Tettigoniidae; genus Meconema; species Meconema thalassinum. The sequence continues at coordinate 93,387,236 of OX336395.1, read as the reverse complement.
TATACCATTCATCCGATTGCAATGAAACTTGGGTGAGATGTTGTGTACACTTACGTGAGGGTTTCTAACTTAGTAAATCCATTTCACAGGAGGTTGCGCACGAGTAGATTCAACAAATGAGCGACGACGCGCGAAGCGTTTCAATAAGGTCCCGTAAGCGTTCAAATACCATTTGTCCGATTACGTTGAAACTTGGGTGAGATTTGTGTACACCCTACGGAATGTTTCTGGCGTAATAAATCCATTTTACAAGAGGTAGCGCACGAGTAGATTCAACAAATGGGTGACGGCACGCGAATCATTACAACAAAGTACCGTATGCGTCCATATACCATTTATCCAATTGCGATGAAACTTTGGTGAATTGTTGTGTACACTTCAGTAAAGGTTTCTGACTTAGTAAATTAATTCTACAATAGGTAGCGCACGAGTAGATTCAACAAATGTACGATGGCGCGTGAATCGTTTCAACAAAGACCTGTATGCGTTCATATACCATTTATCCGATTGCGATGAAACTTTGGTGAATTGTTGTGTACACTCCAGGAAAGGTTTCAGGCTTAGTAAATCCAGTTTTTAATACGCAGAGCACGAGTAGATTCAACAAATGAGTGACGGCACGCGAATCGTTTAGAGAAAATTCCGTATGCGTTCATATGTCATTCATCCGATTCCGATGAAACCTTGATGAGATGTTGTGTACACGCCAGGGAAGGTGTTCAACTTGGTAAATCCATTTTACAATATTGGTAGCGCACGAGTAGATGTAACAAATGACTGACGACGCGCGAAGAGTTCCAACAAAATCCCGTATGCGTTAATATACTATTCATGATTGCGATGAAACTTTGATGAGTTGTTGTGTACACTTACGTGAAGCTTTCTAACTTAGTAAATCCATTTCACAGTTGGTAGATCACGAGTAGATTCAACAAATGAGTGACAACGCACGAATCATTCAAACAAAATCCCGTATGCGTTATATGCCATTTATCCGATTGCGATGAAACTTTGGAGAGTTGTTGTGCACACTCCCACGAATGTTTCTAGATTAGTTAATTCATTTCACGATAGTTTAGAGGGAGTTAACAGAAATTGAAAAAATATTGTGTATCCAAAAGCACTTCAAGAAACAAAGTTACAACACTTTCTTTGATTGGCAGGACAACGTCTGCCGGGTCAGCTAGTAAATTATATAAAAGTAGATAATTGTAGGACCAAAACAATTTTGTTTATGTGCGTGACAGGAGCAATGTGATTAAACATTCTGAGCAAATAACTTGCATAGGGGTTCATTTCGTGCAATTCGTTGGCTTGCATTTTCTGCGAGTTTGTATGATTTGAGTGGACGTTACGAGAATAGTGTAGGGTAAAATTTCTTTGAGAAGTATAATTCTTAGATTTAAAATTGAATGGCTCTTCAAATATGATCAGGGTGATACATTCCTATTAAACGAAAATGAAACATGCTCTTAGGGTACCGAAAACTGTAATCGAAACTTAACAATGGTATCAATCTGTTATATAACAGTATTAAAGGCATTGTAGGGTCACCAGCTGTAAGCTCATGAATGTGTACATCCCTTGCAAGGGAACATCATCAATGTCTATCTTATGGTTTTGCTGAAAGTATGCACTAATGTTGGTCATACCTCAAGGAAAAGATGGTATTTTATCCCCCAAGTCACAAAAAGCATCTAGAGAGAGGATGAAGGAACATAAAACAGACATGAAGCTGCCCTTGTGAAAGGGCTTACCACGTTCTCATGTCCTCTCCAACCCATTTCACCACTATAACCAGCCTATGTACAAACTTAGAGGGCTACAAAACATACTGGGGAAAGCGACTGTAGCAATGCACTTGGTATGAGAGGATATGAGGACTTGCCGACCCTTCTCTTTCTTACGTGCCCATTTAAGCATGCCACATATTGTCCCCCATAGAGATTACACAAGTGCACTTAGAAACTACCATCACAGATGTATTCAGGATCTAATCAATATTAGTGCAATGCTTAAATGAGATGGGGAAATTTACATTTGTGTTATCCTCTTATTGGTGTCACCCAGTGAGCAACATTGAATGTAGGCTACACATATCTTATGAAAGGTAGAGGATATCATTAAGCAGGGTGTCGAGCGATGACCTTTTTTAAAATTCCCGTATAATTCCCGTATTTCCCGTACGAAAATCCACCAAATTCCCGTATATTTTAGAACTCTCTAAGACTTCGAGTTCGCATACCGAATGGCTGAAAAATGAATCTTAAAGCGCGAATCAAGATTTTCTGGCGTAAGTGTAACTGCATTTTTGGAGATACTTCCGCAGCCCACGGGTTATGGCGAGATTTAGGTCTAATCCGTAGCGTGAGCAAAGCGCGCGCGCGCGCGAGTGAATTCTCTCGCAGATACCGTTTATCTGAGGAGAGCTGACGTAAATGAATGTTTTACTGAGGAGGGTTGAGAGAGTAGAGAATAGAAGTGTCACATAATAAATGTTTACGGGAAGTGACTGAATTGTATGTTACCGTAACCGTATAGAGCTTCCACGAGTTCAAATGACACCGAAGCTTATGCATAGGGAACTTCGGTCCGCGAATCTCCATTTGATTTTCATTGGCAGTGAATCGTTCGTTCGCGATTATCTTCTTTATTATATCGGATAGTGGTTTTGTTTTTATGCGTTCAACTTGTGAAATAAGAACTGGAGGGTTGGCCTTTCATGAATATTCCAAAGACAAGTGTCTCCTAAAAGAGTAATTAGTAAAACTTCGCATCAGAGACGACCATAACAAACAGCTTGCCTACAAAGTGTGCGATTTGCACATTTCAAACGGCATTTCTTAGACTACAATATTTAAGTTGGTGCAAATTAAATATGTTATATGTGAGAATATTATTGCTATCCGGTTGTTATATTAGTATATTATGCATTAACGTGACCCGTTTAAATGCTAAATTGTGACGGAAGCTACGAGTTATAGGCTATTCGCCGTACCGGTAGGCCTAATATTTACTAACGCATCGTTTCTTCTTTAATATTTATTTAATCATTATAATTATAATAGCCTATCTTCAACACTCATTTAACCAAAAATCAGTTTATAATTCTATACATATTCCAGGTATTTCAAGAAAGCGATATTTGATAGCACATGCGGTTCCACCTTAAAATCCAACCGTGCCTAGTTTTCAGTATCTATGGAAAATATTACCGTAAGTTAATAAACCAAACACATGGCGACATTTTTTTTTAAATGCTCATTTACATCTTCACCCTAGTCTACGTAAAGTACCATACGGTAATCACTGAAAGGGTAGGGGGGTTATGACCTCAATTTCACAAACGAACGAACCTCATTTTGCATGAATTATGGAACCCGAATCCTAATGGAGGTATGGATTGTCTGCATTTAGAAATATGTTAGTCAATAATTCAAAACAAGATGCCAGAAAACTAAATACAAAAATCTGCGTGCCTACTACGGTGTAAAGTTGCTCCGTGACAAAAATACACCTCGCCAAGATTACACGACGTGCATACAGTTAAATACTATCATCCAATTGGAGAAACACTTTCTCTGCCACGATCTTATAAGCAATTCAAACATAAACTGCTGTAATTTACGGGAAAATGGGCAACATTTAGAGACTACGAGTGTTGTATGTGGCACAATGTTAGCTAACATTTCGCGTCATTAATACATAAGGAATGAACACATGCAGAGCTTTCTCACTGCACACAGCTGAAGATCATATTCTTGGTGCATTTTAAGTTCTCTTAATAACAATAATTTGCTTAGTTACATGCAACGAAAATTGTAGTACACAGTTCCCATTGCTCCCAATACCTGACTACTAAACCAGCAAATGGTAATGCATAAACATACGCCAGTGGCGCGTCCTATGGCAAATGAAAGATCGAAAGAAAATGTAAGCTCTATAGGAGCACGGAACAAGACGATACGATTTTCTACTCTACTGAAAATAGTCAAAATTCCCTTTGTAATAATGACTAATAATCCTGGGGTTATGTAGTAATAATAATGATCGTGTGGCCTCCGGAGAGACCTAGCGCAGATCTTTCTAGTTGACGCCCGTCGGCGACCTGCGCGTCGTAATGAGGATGAAATGATGATGAAGACGGCACATACACCCAGTCCCCGAGACACGGTCATTAACCCCAGGAGATTAAAATCCCTGATGGCTCGGCCGGAAATCGAACCCGAGGCACTTTGGGCCAAAGCCTAGCGCGCTAACCATTTAGCCACAGAGCCGGACGGGTCATGTAGCAATAAGATGTAACCCACCCACTATCCCTTTTTAGATCACGACTTTTATAGTAAAAGTGTGTCCGCTATTACACGCGTAAATTATGGGACAAATACAGTATTGCTAACCCCATGAATTCAGTACTGACAGCCTTCCTGTCACTATGCCCCGCTTTTCCTCTCCGCCAACCACGGTCGCCACATAACAAGACCCTACGTCCAACCGCCACACGGCAAGAATTCTGAGCATGCTTCTCACCTACACCCTGTATTTCGAAGGAAACAACGCGAAGGATATGCCGGTATATTTAATATATTTTAAAAGACGATCCTGAGTCAACGCCGAGGACATTCATACAGAGAAATACGATACTTTTAGATGAATAAATAAATTACACACCGAAGCTATGATACCTTTATCATCGGTATCGGTACCAATTCAATAAATACGACAAATAGGGCAAACACTCTACAGCTAATGAATATAAAAACACTCACCATGCAATAATTATCCTTTAACATGAAACAAGAGTCTGAGCGGAGGTCGTTCACAGCTTACTACAGTAGTTGACAGATGCACACTCTCTGAATCGCGACTCTCTACGGTTAATATTAGCTTTTGTGATAATACAAAAGTAAAGTTAAGGTAAATACATATTTAACACTGAGCACTCAAACAAGCCGCTCAGTGGCAATATTATTGCCGTGGTTTTATATTGTCGAGTTGTAGGCTATTGAATGGCAGACGGTATTTTGAACACTATGATGGGAAACAATAACCTGTGGTCTATTATCGATTGACGCAAGCGAACTGACGCCAATAAATAACTTATCCTCAGTCACTTGGCAAGGATTTCTTTGACACCCTCCATCCCTTCACTGTCCCTATCATCATCACCACCATCATTGTCTTCGTCAGAGCTTGATGAATTGCCAATGTTAATAATCATTTCATCCACCGCGATATCCAGATCGCCTTCAGTATTTCTTTCTGCACATGCTGTACGGGATGTATCCAATCCTCGGGTCGAACTTCGGCGAAGTAAAAGTAAGGAAACAGGCAGTGGTTAATAAGCGACTGAAACAATGCCTGCCCATACGAGAAGAATTCTGTCACGTGTTTGGTGTATTTTGTAGCCACATGTTGGTGACGGGTGTTTGATAGTAAAATGTCGAGAGCTGTGAGATATTGTTTGTAGTTTTTGAAATGTATGCATGTGTGACGCATTTGGATTGAGTGTTTGCACGGACTTGAAAACAATTTGGTAGGCTATGTGCATCTCCCCTGCGAAAGAAGATCATGGAAAGGCTAAAAACAGTAACATTCCACACGCGACACGCCGCGAATACTTTTTAATTCAGATTTATTTTATCAAAGTAGATAATAGAAAATAAAATAATGCAAAACGAAATTAAATAAGTCACTTTGACAAATACAAGATTGTTACTAGGAACTTCAGTTATACACAGCACAAAATGAAGTTCTTTTGACAATACTATTTTTTTTTCTCCAATTCCTGGAGATCTTTCGTGGCTTTTCTTTCGACTGCCACCTTAGCCGTCGATTTGCACCGTTTTGCTTCCTTGAAAACGGCGTAGGAGTTTCGGGTAGTATGGACTCTTGCTCACGGTATCTTTTCTACTCCACCAGCTGCCATCACAGCGTCCTGAACAGTATACGCATGCCAATCAGACTTGCTTCTTTGTGATTGACGATCATGCACTCCTTGTTCAGGGAGAAACCTCTGTCTAGAGCTGCATTGTTGTGATACAAAATCAGTATCATTTTAACGAAGCTTGAGAGATCGTTTTTTTTTTTTTTTTTGGCAGGAACTGCTGAAGCCACTATTTCAGACCACAGCACGTCGAGCCGTGGCTCTTTTCCGTCGAACTGCTTCAAACGCGCAGTGACGGAGGGCAGTCTCAGAAGTGCGGAGTAGCTGCTCTTGAAGCGATCAGCCATGGCGCCAGAAAGCAACTTCTTCTGATTACAAAGAATTTCCAGGGCAATGACGATCCTAACTTCTTCCAACTTAAGAGTCTCAGCGACCCCTATACGGTCCAGGCAGGAAATAGTACGAGTCTCTTGTGAGCAAGAGTTGACCTATCTGATTTTTTCAGCCGTAGGATACCAATGTACAATTTTCGGCAGTTGGTGCGAAATTGCAGCACATACGCGTTTGGAATTTTCTGAGATCTTAAGCTGTTTACTTCTTTAAGGGCTGCTCTTGTCGAGAAACCCAGGTCTCCTCTGAATAACAATGCGGACTAACTCCTGCATGTCATTGTCAGCAACCAGCGCGGCGCGCGGAGAGGGTACGGCCGGCGGTCGGCCAGGCAAAGCATGCATTCGACGTTGGCTGGGTTCTCATCCCGCTTAGTGCTCTATCGGTGACGCAAATTGCGGGTGGCAGCGCAGTCTGCTGGCGAAATAGAAGACTGAGCGGGAGGACTCTACCTAGCGTTCGGGGGCTAAGAAGTCAGGCATTATGAGACTTTTGAAGATTTCCCGTATCAAGTGCGAATTTCCCGTATAATTCCCGTATTTTTCCCGGGTCACTAAAATTCCCGTATAATTCCCGTATTTCCCGTATCGCTCGACACCCTGTTAAGTGAAGGAGTAGGTAAATTAAGATAAATTAACAGCTAGTAAATAAAACAGGAAAGTAAGTTGAGAAACAGAATGAGCATCTTATACTATCCGGATCTGAATTGTGGGAAGAGTTGCCCAAGGGAGGTCCATAAAAAAGATGGAGATGAGGAGGACGGCATAAGTAGGCAGAAGCAATGGCGGGCTCTACCCAGACCTGTCGGTTGAAAAAAACGTTCCTTCTACTGTAGTTGTGGCACGTTAATATTCAGTTTCTGTGTATTCACATGAGCCTTCTAAAATAAGAATATTCACAAATTATTCTAGAGCATGGCACTCCACTAACTTGTCCATTACACCAAGAGTTGACAAACCAACCTCCACAGGGAGGCGTAATTGCTTATTATAACTGCCTGGAAAGTAAGGTATTCCATATCGAGTTCCGTTGGTGGTCATTTTGTCAAGAAGAAGCAGAAGAAGAAGAAGAAGCATGTGAATATAATTATTAATTTGAAATATGACTGCTGATGGCCAAGTTAGAATCTAAACATTGTTTTAGCTGGTATTCTGACCGAAATCCACCATGTTATTCGGCTACGCCGGTTGAGTATGATTCAGTTGCCGAGATTCGCGAGCCAGCAGTCAATTATTAGCCTCAGAGCGGTCCTGGAAACATCCGATTTAAGGGACTCTGTTGAGACGCATTCTAGCAAGCATATTTTGTGAAAGACCTCCAGTAATGGAAATATTCTTCGTTATCAGACAAGCTAATATAACAGAAAATATCATTTGACAAACGATCTAGTACATATTACAGAAGAGAGACGACATCTTTGAGAGGAAGGCATTATTACTAGCTTCTTTGACTATGTCCGTGACACAACGAATGAGGGATTACAATTTCTCCAATCACCCCCCTACTGATCATGTGACGAGGGCAGCTAGTGGAGAGTAGAAGACATTCACATGACTGCCGATAGCTTGTATAATACGGTTGTGTGCGAGAGTGCCATTATACGCTCGAGAAGCATGTGTTCGGACCATGTGAAATTAGCACTAAAATTTGCTTGTGATGTACTCGTTATAATTTATGAGCGACAGGTAATGTTAAAATCAGTGAATTCTACAAGTGGCTGATGTAAGTAAGGAGTGAACTATTATCAGTGAACACACTAAAACCACAGCATATTGGACTTGACACAATGCAACAAGTTACTGCACACGTTAAAATGCTCTGAAACCGGACATCCAGTTAGTCAATGCTGAACATTTCCACAGTTGTAATTTCATCACATTCAACAAACTACAGTCAACAATTAACTGAATTGCTAACTAGAGCATTAATAAATAATGAACAGAATCGTATTAACACCACACATTCCAAATCAGTGAAATACATGGAACATTTCTTCGTCAGTGAAACACCCAATTCAAATTGAGAGATGTTTGGCGTCATCCACTATGCAACATTCACTCAAGAGTAGGAATATGGGAACATTTAAGGGGCTTTTCATACACTTCAAGATGATGGCTAAAGCAATTAAAAGGGAAACTTGATGGTGAAGATGAATCCAGGATTCAGGGGGACTGATTACACTATGAAAATAGACCAGGCATCACGATGAAGGATGGCGTTACATAAATTCCTAAGGCGACGATATTGCAAATTAAAGGACAGAACCAAGATTTATCCGCCGTGGGAACACATTGAAGACATATTCATCGTAAACCAGGGGCATGAACTCAGACAACACCCATCTGAACACTTATGGCAAACCATCACCATGAATTTATAATGTTCTTTATTCCCGGTGGCTAAACTATTTTTCGTATGAATTTCCAAACTATGAAAGCAAATTCTTTATAAGATTTTGAGATTGATTTCACACACATAAATTATGATATATTTCATAATTATATTTAATTTATAATAGTTGAATTCTAATTTAATTATTCTACACTTAGGATTCTCTTTCTCATTGCGATTTTACCATGATGGCGATTGCGAACGGAACATTTGACTGTTTGCAGCGCTAATGATTGAATCTTACTAATTAATGTAATGGCACTGTAATTCCCATAATTTTGATTCATGATCTATGATGCTAGATACTACAGCAATTTAATTCAGATTGCTCAAGAATACAGTCAGCCAATGATGATCATTCACTTTAGGAACTTTTGACCAGTTTTTTGAATGCATATTAATAACTTTTATAACGATTTGAGGATTAGTTGGCATTATGTCAAAGCATTTAACTGCACTTTGAATATAAGCACAATGACTTATGATTTGTAGACAGTTTAGAGTAGTCTTAAGGTAGCAACTGTTGGAAATGAGAAATACCATTCCAACCTATTTATGTGATTAATAAATCAATTAATAAATTTCCTCGAGGAAATAGAAGATGATTATGATTATAAAAAAGGAAGCTTGTAGTTTAACGTGACCGTTAATCGCGAGATCATGAGCCACGGGACCTCCTTTTTACGTTGAATCCGAACCACAGGACATGGCATTTCACTTCGAAAATCTCACATGCATTGACCGGGAATCGAACCCGGACCGCCTTGGTGAGAGGCTTACAGCTAGACCGCTGAGCCACCACGCCCCGATTATGATTATGTCAGGATGTGTAGGGGCTTATGCAGTGCTAGGTTATACAGATTTAGAATGTGCTTTTTATTTGTGATTATATTAAGGATTTACGATGGTGGAAAACAGTGAAATGGCAGTTACTTAATTACAGTTCAATTAATCGTCATTGTCAGAGTTACATGAACTGGTTGATTCAAGATTAATAATTCCTGCAGATCACAGGTGACTTATTATTGTTCTTATTTAAAATATGTTTAGAAAATTTCTTCGATCGCAATCTGAATAATGTAATTGATCCCATAAGGAGATAGAAAACCAGTTAATGATTTGAGCATATTTGAGGGATTAGGCTATTTATTGAAAGCAATTTGTTGAAAGCTATAAATGGACATTGCTATTTATGACTCAGCCTTGATATCATTTCCATAAGGAAACATTAAATATTTTTTTAATAATAATATCTCTTCATAAGTATAAGCCTCCGTGGCTTAGGCGGCAGCACGCCGGCCTCTCACCGCTGGGCCCGTGGTTCAAATCCCGGTCACTCCATGTGAGATCTGTGCTGGACAAAACGGAGGCAGACAGGTTTTTCTCCGGGTACTCCGGTTTTCCCTGTCAAAATTTCATTCCAGCAACACTCTCCACTATCATTTCATTTCATCTGTCATTCATTTAATCATTGCCCCAGAGGAGTGCGTCAGGCCTCGGCAGCCGGCACAGTTCATATCCTCGCCGCTAGATGGGGGCTTCATTCATTCCATTCCTGACCCGGTCGGAGACTGGAAGCAGGCTGTGGATTTTCATTCATCTCTTCATAAGTCATTTAAGTCAAATCAGATGAATGACGGTAATTGTTGGTAATCTAATTTCTGTAGATTATGGAAGTGTGTGAAATTTATGTGTAGATTATTCTTATTCACGTAGCCTTGTTGGGAAGGAAAATTGTTTAGTGAATTCTATATACATTTTATTTTTCTTGAACCTGAAAGTGAAAGGTGAAGTGTTTTATTTTTCTAATAGAATTCAGCTTACCATTGAACACTCGAACTCTTAATATTTAATTTTGCGAGTACTTCCCACATAATTCAAATAGGGTAGCTCAATGGCATATGTGGACATTACGGATTTTAGAATCCCAGCATAATGAATTGCATTGAGTTAAAGGAGTGTAATTTTATTTTGTGTTCGTGTGCTCTAATATAAATTAGGACATAGATTTTAAAACACTCCAAATTATTCCTGTAGATGTTGTACTCCTCCCGAATCAATGATATTTTCCTATTTTCTTTTGCAAAATATTTGTCCTGTTAACCATACGTGCCTATCTATTTAACCGAGCCGAGATAATCGATCTCTTGCCTGCCCGAGCTAATTTATTCTGTTTTTTTATGGAACAAATGTTTCCGGGACTTATTTCTTTTTTTTATCGCCTGTGTCCTTTCATCGGTTTCATGTTGAAATCGCCGGGCCAACGTGACGTCGGGGAAACGGGCACATAAGAAAGAGCAACTCACTCGATCCATAACTTCCTTTAAAGATGTATCCCCCGATGAATATAATTTAGATATAATTTCACACTGTTTAAAAAATTATGAACAGTCTTATGACAAATATCACGCGGTTCAGACGGAAATAGAAACAACCATGTCAAGTCAGGAAGGAGACAGCTTGGAGGTTGAAACCCTATATTATGAAGGCATTAGTACCGACTACGTTTTAATTCGTGAACTCACCGAAGATTTAAAAAAAGGCGTTCCAAGTACACCTCAAATGCAACAAACTTTGTCTCGTGAGGGCACACCCAGACCCTTACTCCTACTCCCCAAAATAGAATTGCATCATTTCTCAGGAGATGAATGTCAATGGGACTCTTTGTATGAGCTATTTTGCCCTCTCATTCATGACAATGAAGCTGTCTCAGTAATTCACAAATTTCATTTCTTGCGATCGTCTCTTCACGATCAGGCATTGCAGCTAGTCGAAGCCCTTCCTTTAAGCACCGATACTTATCCCATTGCTTTCAATCTGCTTAAAGAAAGATATGGTAATGTACGTTTACGTGTTCAACGTCATAAGAAATCCTTATTTAACTTGCCACTTTCACGTCACAATGACGTCAATAGCCTGCGTACTCTCATAGACACAACCCAACTTAATGCAAACGCGTTATCTCAATTAGAACAATCTACAGAACATTGGGATACTTTTTTGATACATCTAGTCACCTCCAAATTTGATGCTGTTACTTTAAAGGCGTGGAAAATCGTACTTACCCATGACGATGATTATTCTTATGATCATCTAGTCACTTTCATAAATAGCACATGTCAGCTTTTAAACGCTCTAGCAACTCAAAGTGATCCGGCCTCTCCTAGCTCTAAACGTGAACATGCACCCTCTAGCTCTAGACACGAACATGCATCTACTAGCACTCAAAAACCTGGGTCGTTACAAAACTAGGTTTTCTGAAAATCGCCAAACTAATTCCCTTGCATTAAATAGTCAAGTTAAATCACAAAAAACTCTCAATAACACTCCAAAATACGTACTTTGTGAAGATACTCATGCTCTATACCTTTGTACTTTATTTAAAGAGCTATCCGTCGATGATAGAAGGAATTTAGTATCGCAACAAAGTTTCTGCTTTAATTGCCTTTCATCTAAACATTCCGTTTCAAATTGTAAATCCGCCTGACTTTGCTATCATTGCTAAAAGTCGCATCATACATTACTACACCGTCATGATAAACCGAGGTCATCAGCAGCTTCAGCTTCTACCTCCAAACAAAGTGATGATACTAGCAAACCCAATGCGTCATCATACATTCAAAACGCCCCGACTTGGCGTAGTTCTCAAGTATTATTGTCCACAGTGCAAGTAGAAGTTCAGGATAGGTCAGGTAACTGGATTCATGCCAGAAGACTTCTCGATTCCGCTGGCACACATGATTTTACGAGGCACGTCCAGAAAGTAAGTTCCGTTTGGTAATAAAATTAAATTGTGTACAGATACAGAAAAATTATTTATTGCACAACATTCTACACATCTTAAACTACTTTTCCACATAACTGCCGAACTTTTGCAGGCATTTGTCATAGCGTGGCACAAGTTTTTGGATACCTTCTTCATTGAAGTTTGCCGCCTGTGTCTTCAACCAGTTGGAAACATCTTCTTTCAGCTCGTCGTCATTGTTGAAGTGTCGACCACCAAGGAAAGACTTGTGATGTGTGAACAGAGGAAAGTCGCTAGGAGCGAGGTCAGGGCTGTACGGAGCGTGGTCAAACACGTCCCAGCCAAATCCCTGTAGGAGGTCTTTCGTCACATTTGCAGTGTGTGGTCGTGCGTTGTGGTGAAGAAAAACAACACCTTTTGACAGCAACCCTCGGCACTTATTCTGTATTGCGCGGCACAATTTCCTAAGTGTCTCGCAGTAAGCATCTGCGTTGATTGTTTGACCACGCGGTAAGAAATCAATGAGTAAGATGCCTATCCAGTCCCAGAACACTGTGCACATCATTTTCCGAGGTGTCAAGATTTGTTTCGCCTTAACCTTTGCTGGGGATGAAGTGTGCCTCCATTCCATTGATTGCCGCTTCCTTTCAGGGGTGTCGTAAGAAACCCAAGTTTCATCTCCTGTGACTATCTGTGTCAGAAATTCTTCGCCGCCTTCATTGTAACGGGTCAAAAACTGAATTGCACTACCCATCCGTTTTGTTTTGTGTTGCTCCGTAAGAATCTTTGGTACCCAACGTCGGCAAAGTTTCCGAAAGTTCTGTTTTTCAGTAACAATTTCATGAATTAATGATCGTGAGATTTGGGGAAATTCCATAGCGAGAGTACTAATTGTAAACCTGCGGTTTTCCCGGATCTTGTCATCAATCGCGTGAAGCAGTTCTTCTGTAACCAAAGATGGACGCCCACTTCGTTCTTCATCGTGCACTTCACTACGTCCTTCATTGAACTGTCGAACTCATCTTCTCACCATTGAATCACTCATCGCATTTTGTCCATACACTTCGCAAATTTGCCGATAAATTTCAATTGGTTTCACTTTCCTATAATTCAGAAAACGAATCAGAGATCTGATTTCACAAGCGGCGGGATTTTCAATCAACACCGACATTGTACGAGTAAACATGCACAACAACGCGTACGTGGCTGACAGCGCTCTCCAAATGGCGCACGTTTCTTCTCCTTGATACAGAGCGTCTAACGCGCATATGCGGAACTGCGCTGCAGCGGAACGTACAACTAGTTGAAGACACAGGCGGCACACGTCTATGAAGAAGGTATGCAAAATCTCGTGCCACGCTACGACAAATGCCTGCAACATTTCGGCAGTTATGTGGAAAAGTAGTTTAAGGGTTCTGGAATTTTGTGCAATAAATAATTTTTCTGTATCTGTACACAATTTAACGTTATTACCAAACGGAACTTACTTTCTGGACGTACTTCATATTTCAAATTCATTAATTAAAAAACTTGGTCTTTCCGTAACATGTCTGGAAACCGGAAAAAATGATTCCCCTAGTTCAATCTCATCTTAAAACAAATTCTGCGAGCAGCTCTTTATATCTACTACCACTCGCACCCCCGAAGGAAGATTTGTTGTCCAAATGCCTAGATGCTCAACCCTCCGAAAGTTTTCAACTCTCAACCTAAATCGCGAAAAGCTCACTACGCCATTGAAAGCAAATTTAAAAAAAACTACGTAAAAAAACAGTTCACAGAATTCATGGAAGAATACGAAAGTCTCGGTCACATGGAATTTGTGAATAAATCCAATTACGAATTACACCCTCCGGTCGAAACCGTCTTTTTGAATCACCTTCCAGTGTGGATAAACCCTTACGTCAAAGATAAAATCCGAGTTGTGTTCAACGGGTCATGGCAAGAGTCTTAACGACACCCTTTACTCTGCTCCCGCTAATCAATCAGACTTGTCCACCATTCTTTTGACCTTTCGTTTATTTCCCATAGCCGTTATTGCCGACATTAAACAGATGTACCACCAGGTTTCGATTCATTCTGAGCAACAAGATCTTCATTGAATTGCATGGCATGACGAAATAAGTAAGCCTATAAAAACATTTCGTTTCAAAACTTTCACTTAAGGACTCAAACCTTCCGCTTTCCTTGTTATTCGATCGTCACATATGTTAGGTACTCAAGATGGTCATTTGTTTCATGCTAAAGCATCAGAAGACTTAAAACATCATTTTATGTTGACGATCACTCACATTCCTTTAAAACCCTGGAAGAAGCCTCTCTCATCTCTCGCGAACTGAAAGCACTGATGATAAGTGGAAACATGGATAAGTTTATAAAAGGAAGAATAACGAGATAACTAAGAAGACGAAACGCTAGTGATGAGACAGGAAACACATGATTTGACTACTTAAGCGTCGGGCAACTTAGACTTTGGAGCTGGAGGTTTAGAAGGTCAGCAAGTGCGAATGGGATGAGATTGTCCCAATTTCCTTTCTTAATAGATGGCTTTCTTTTCGCTGTAGTCTACTTAACATTTCACTTATTAAAATTCCACGAACGCTAGTCAATACTTCGTCTAGTACACCCCTTGTGCTTTATGTCTTTGCCGACAGTTCCGAAAAAGCTTATGGTTGTTGAGCATACCTTATTCATTGCACTTCTTCAAACGAATCTTCACGCTCGAGTCTTACTTGTGCTAAATCTTAAGTAGCTCCCCTTAAATCCATTACTTTACGCCGGCTTGAATTGTGCGCCGCTCGCATGGCAGCGGAACATTCCAACAAACTGCAGAAGACTTTAAAAATTCAATTTTCTAAATTTGGTTATGGAGCGACTCTACTCTTTCACGGATCGCTAAAACTCAAACTCATTGGCAAACCTTTGTTACCATTAAAGTTGCCAAAATACAAACTCTTTCGTCAGGATGTCAGTGGAGACACGTTCCCAGCGCTGATAATCCCCCTGATATTATCTCACGCAGATGCTTTCCGTCTCAGACGTTTCTGAACTTTAATGGCACTGTCCCTCGTGGTTAGTCAAAGACTCTTCTTGCTGGCCTTCTAAACCTCCAGCTCCAAAGTCTAAGTTGCCCGACGCTTAAGTAGTCAAATCATGTGTTTCTTGTCTCATCACTAGCGTTTCGTCTTCCTTGTTATCTCGTTATTCTTCCTTTTATTAACTTATCCATGTTTTCACTTACCTTCTTAGGTGGAAATATCTTTTTGTTGATCAACCAGTTCTTCCCAAATTGCATTTACCTAACCATAAATTAATGCTTGCCACCACTAAGGTTTTACAGCTCACGCAGAAGGAAGCTTTTCCTACCGAATTGTCTTAGCTCTCAACAAAGAAATAACTTTCTAAGTCCAGTCGTCTTTGCGCCCTCGCTCCCTTTCTTCATGAAAGTGGGTTACTGAGAGTAGTCGCCCCTCTCTCTCTCTCTATGAAGACAAGAAACATCCTGTCATTTTGCCTTCTAAGCATCACGTAACCTCCTTAATCATACGTGAATTTCACTATCGTAACTTGCATGTTGGTACTCGCACCCTGCTTTGTCCTCTAAGGAAAAAGTACTGGAAAATAAATGGCGTTCATGAAGTTTCTTCAGTTATACATAAATGCATCCCCTCCTTCAATGTAAAACTTAAGGTCAGCACTCAGATCATGGGCGATTTACCGTCTTTCCGCTCTTCTCCTAACTGACCTTCCACTCTAACTGGCGTTGATTACATGGGTCCCTTCCAATATCAACGAAATTCCCCTGAATCTAAACGGAAACTACTTGGAAAACTCTATATCTCTTTTCGTCTGCATGCTTACTGGTGCGATCCACCTAGAACTAGTAATTAACGCCTCTACTTCGTACTTTCTTTCAGCTGTTTCTCGCTTCACTGCTCGGTATAGAATTCCCTCGGAAATGTTTTCCGATAATGCCTCCACCTTTCGAGGTGCAGCGTCCTTATGGAAGAAAGCTCTAACTTCTTTCCCTGCAATGGAACAAATTTCTAACTTTTCGTATGCAAAATGTTTCAAATGACGATTTATACCTCCTTACCTCCCTCATCATGGTGGAAGGTGGGAATCCTGCGTCAAGCTAACAAAACGACATCTGAAAAAGGTTTTAGGCAATCGCATTTTGACCTACGAAGAATTCAATTCGCTACCCATTCTGATAGAAGGTGTTGTTAATTCTCGCCCTCTGACCCCACTTTCTAATGATCCTGATGATTTGCTTCCTTCAACTTCCAGCCATTTCCATATTGGTAGTTCCCTTTCCAATCCTCCTCCTTTGGTCGATTCTCACAGACATGCGTAGGCTGATTTTTTGGCGTAAAATTGAGACTCTGCGTAACTCACTTTGGAAACGATGAAGGTTGGAGTACCTAACCTCGCCCCCAAGGAGACAGAAGTGGCTCCTCTATAATCCCAATATCAATGTGGGAGACCTTGTTTTCCTGAGGGAAACTACCCCCTTGCTGGTATGGCTCTCTGGCAGAGTAACTGATTGTTATCCTGGTCGTGACGGTAAAATTCAAAATGTGATTGTTCCCAATGCCAACGGTCATATTGTTAGACCTATTTCAGTATTTTCACCTTTGTCACTCGACTCAAAAACTGCTTTTCATCCTCTCTGTTGGTGTTTCGGCCCCCAGCATGGCATATTCTCCTGAATATACATATTATGTTAGATTTAATTTTTTTTCTCTCTTATTTTCTTCCTTTATTCACGTTCTTTCTTATTTCCCATTTTTTGTGAACACCAACAGAGACCTCTTTGTGTTCTGTTTTCTCTGTGCATCCTCTTATATTCTTTGAAGTTTGTTCCAAATGGCAATATTTTCTCTTTGTGTAAGATTTCTCTATAGTGTTCCGTGCAGCACGTCACTGCACCTTCAGTTTCTGGTCACTTCAAGAATTGGTTCAAAACTCTACAAATAGAGGACATCATCGTCGATCTTTGCATTCTCCTCGAAGACTAACTCTTATTTCGCTTTATCTAAAAATTATTATGTATAATTTATTTTTCTTTATGTTGCCCGTATTGTGTCCCCACCGTTATTCCCCCTCCCCTCCCCTCTCAACATCGGCTCTCGTGCAGGGTTGAATTTTCTCGCCCACTCTTCGCCAAGTGCTTTGCTGTGTCTGTTCGGCTCTCTTACTAGGAAGTATCCATCTTCTCCAAGATATGGATATAAGCCATGCTGGGGCCGAAACACCAACAGAGAGGAGAATAAGAAAATAAAAAGAGGCAAACGATTCCCAAACACGTCAATATTCCTCTTCATTACTTTGTACTAAGGTTTTTGGTCATTAATTCTAAGGCCCAATTTTGAAGTCATCTCCTCAAGTTCAACAAACAATTTCTTTATCTCAATCTCATTTCTTCCTACGAGTACGTCATTTACATATACAAGCACTTTATGATACTGTCCGAGATGCATGCCAGCCGGAACTAAATTTCGTGATCTGATAACATTTCCGAGAGCAATGTTGAAGAGAAGAGGAGACAGAGCATCGCCCTATCTCAAACCGGTTCTGTTTGTGAAATGGTCAGACCTTTTCCCATTCAGAAGAATTCTACTCATATGGTCATCCATACACAATCTACACAGGTTAATAAGTTTAAGAGGGAAAACAAACTGTCATGACATTCCACAGGCTCTGTCTATGAATTGAATCATGTCCTTCGTGGAAATCAATAAACAAAAAGTGAATACATTGATTATATTGCCACACTTTCTCAGTTATCATTTTGATTGCAAATATGTTGTCAGTCGTGGACCTATTACTGCGAATGACAGTTTGATAATCACAATGATGTTCTCTGCATTATGGTTTTAAGCGATTTAGAATAGCAAAAGATAACATTTTAAAAGATGTATTCCACGGTAATTTTGAATATCTTCCTTGTCTTCCTTTTTATGCAGGGGCACTATGTGAGATTATTTCCACTCTCCAGGCATTGTTTCGTTCTGCCAAATTCTCAGGATAAGTTGGAACATATATTTATGAAATACTTGTCCTCGAGATTTAATTAGTTCAGCTGGGATGTTGTCATTACCAGGAGCTTTATTATTCTTCAGATGTTTAAAGCTATTTACTACCTCCACATATGTAGGCTCTGGAATCAGATCATCATTAGGAGGGCATTTAGGTTTCATTACTGATGATTCTGGATCAGGGCAGAAATGAACTACAGAAATGGGAGAAAACAACAAAGATACGGGGACGTAAACCAAATCCCAAGAATACGAGATACACATAACCTTGAGGATGCCACATGATGAAACAAAGATCTTAGATCGTTTTCCGGGTCCCAAAAAATGTGGAATTGCCGGTTCGATTCCGACCCAGTACGAACGTGGAGAACACAATCGTCTGAAATGGCCATAATGGAACACTCAAAAACACGGCAAAAATCCCAACATCACATAGTCATATGAGCATCAGGCAATGTGGAAGGAATCGCACTATTCAATCAAGCCCTTACCTCACGATATAATAATAGCGACCCAGACTAAAAACGAACAAAGCCACCACTCACGTAACACACTCAAGAGAAAAGCAGGGACGGAAGTTAAGAAAGAATAAACAATTAAACATTTCTGCAACTCACCAAGATGTGACGTGGATTCCGAAGAACGAAATACAACGATGTACAAAAACGGCACTCTAATGCAATTAAAATGAAGGTAAATTTCAATACGGTATGCATTTCGCCACACAAAGAACACAGAACCAAACAGAAGCTATCACATGTGGAAAGGCAGAACGCCTACTACTTTAAAGAGAGGACATTACATATTGCACGTCTAGTCGCATACTCAGATGCTGGAGAAATGCCAAGATGGGCACCGAGCTTGGCGCAAGCTCGTCAACCAGGAAAAAGTAACCAATCAGAGAATTGATAGGCAAAAGTAGCAATAGTAATGAAATAAAGGAAAGTGAATTTAAGACACGCACCAATCTACATTGAGGGCGGTAAATTTAAATGTCAGATAAAGAGAATTTAAATACAAATAAATATAAATATCTTTATATATAATTATTCTGTACGTGTGAATGTCACTAAACTCCTCCTAAATGGCTGGACAGATTTTGAGGTAAGTTTGAGTGGATCCCTATATGGATTAAATTCACAATTAATTGGACCCAGTAGGTGGCATAGTGACCAAAATGAAGGATGAGCACACTTTTAGAGCCACAGGATACAGTCAACAAACCAAAAACTGTCATGGAAACCGCTAGCCAAAGTGAAAACTCAAGCCTCAGCTCAACAGGGTCCTCTTTCACCACTAATTCTCTCAAGTCCGTTCTCTTGGCAGTGGTTTCTTCTGAAATTTTCATGAATAATTGACTTTCTGAGAATAATTGACAGTTTATTTTTGTACCATAGGTGGCGGTGATGTCGAATTATTGACATTTAACGTAGACTTCAAAACATGCTCAAATCACTTGCATCGTAGCTTGGCGTTGTTTTGGCTAATCGAAAATAACCAACATGTAAGTTTGTTTGAGTGGGTCCCTGTATGGTTTAGATTACCAATTTGACCCGTTACGTGGCGTTGCAATCAGGTTCCAGAAATGTATTGATTACTTTTTGTCAGTGTCTTCTTTCCCCACTAATTCTCAAAGGCCCGTTCCCTTGGCAGTCCTTTCTTCTTAGAAGTTCATGAATAATTGAGTTTCTGAGAACAATTTGTAGTTTTGTTTCTGTAACATAGGTGGCAGTGATATCGAATTATTGGTAATTCACGTAGGCTTCCAAAGAAATGATTTAATTTTTTTCTTAAAAAAAATCAATATCAAATGTCACTTAGTATAAATTTCATCGAAAATTCAAATATATTCGGGGAGGGCAACGTCTGCTGGGTCCACTAGTAATATATAAATATAGGCTACGATAAATGAACCAAGAAAGTGGTTCACGACCTAACCTTATGCGTGATGCAAGTTTTACATTAATTCTTCACGGTAGTTTCAAAAAAGACAATTAATAACCACTTTAAAGCAATTATAGGCATTTGACAAAATAATAAATAAACAGCCCAAGGGAACGATCGGACTCACTTCACATTACTAATAAAATAGAGTCATAAACATAAACTTTTCTGTTGTTCAATTTCAAAATTGAACTTAAAACTGATTAAAACAAACTACATAACTTTAAAAAAAATGGATTTGAGAATAATTCAAAGTAGGAAATAATGTACACAGTCACCTGGCAATCAAGTTCTTCTTTAACAAATGCATCTTCAAATCTATCATCAGGTTGTACAATGTTCATCCCCACTAGCCTGTCAGAGGGTGGCTGCTCATTCAAATGCTGGGAAGTAATAAACAAGCGCGACTAATTAAATATGATAATAGCAATAATAATATGATGACATAAAAATTACCATGATAGCCCGATTCCGTATTCCTTAACTATAATAAAGTTTACAAGATTCAAAGAGCATATGGTATAATCACGAATATCTATAACAAAAAATGTTTATCTAAGAAATTGAATATACAGCATTATAGAATAGTAATTAAACCAGAATGCTTATATGGCAGTGAATGTCTAATACTAAACTATAAATTGGATAAATTAGAAGTATCAAGTATCAGAAAGAAAAAATATACACTAAATTCTCGTTCAATCAAGAACTACAGAGTTTTCGAAATTAAGACGTAACGAAGAAATATATCGGAACATTGAAAGCAAAACGGAGACAATAAAGAAGAGGCGATTGTTATTTTTTCGGACATTTAATATAGAATGGAATGATCGCAGGTTAACCAAACCGTTTTTAAATATCTTTGGAAAAGGAAATCGACAGCAACCTGTTTTCAAGAAGTAAAGAAAGGTTTAGAAAAGAACAATGTAAGAGAAGAAGATACAATAGAGAGAGAAATTTAAAAAAAAAGATATTGGGAATGGAACGACTCCAAGGAAGGCAATATAAGAAAACAGGCTCAAAATGGTCGGAAAAGAGAAAGAAGACACACAGCGAAAAGATGAAGGAGCACTGGAGGAAGAAGAAAGAACAACAAAGGACTAAATATAGAAATTGGTTCGTGGTCCTCAGAAGACCTTAACGGAGAAAGAAGAAGGAAGTTTAAATAACCATAAGTCAATATATGTCGTAATTAAAACTGTACTGGCTATTTAGTTGCCAAGAAACTACATAACGTGGTGGTCAGAGTAAATAATACATTTCTTGCACATTCATTACATTACCTGGTAACAATTATTTCCAATGTTTTTACTCCATTATTTCTCTACCTCGCAAATAGATACCAAACTATCAGTTATAACCTAACTTCTTCAACTTATCTAGTTTCACATCCACACCTCTTCTATCCCACGCTGTATTTATCAGGATTAGTTCATGTGTATCTTAACACATTTTGTAACAGATCTGGTTTTTAACATTTTAATTTGTGAGCCTTTGGAACAAGAATATTTTTAGAATCCCCTGTTATGGCAGAATTTATATTAAGTGTATGTTCTTGCACATCTACATGTCCTATATTACACTGAGGAAGGTCACAAACCGGTACGATACAACACATATTGACTTATGGTTATATAAACTTTATTATAAATAGCAATAATAATAATAACAAGAACTATTACAGAACATTAGCTGGCAAATTATCACATTACCATGCCCCAAGTTTATGTCTTATACATCCGGATTTGGCCCTGGAAACAATAAAGAAAACTGTAAACTTCTCACTGAATACTTCCATGACCTTTTAAAATGCGATCCTCCCGAAGAACAATTATTATTAATTATTATTATTAATATGAATTTAAAGTAAAAATAAAAGAATTATTTTCTCTGATCAACACATATCTTTAATTAAAGTAAGGTTTCAACCTGGCAGACCCAAACTCAGAGGAGTTAAAATATTCACGAATTGATATGAAATGTCTTCAACAAAATTTTAAAAAAATCCGTGGAAATATCTTCAACTAAGATCCATCCAATTGGATGGAATTAAAAGATACACTATTGGGAGTTTCCCGGATCATTAGGGTTCTTTCTCGAAAACGTAAAGACAGATGGTTGAACAAAACCAGCGATAAAGCCATAGACGTTCTTATTCAAACCTTTAAAAAGTGCAGTTCCAATGAAGAAGAAAAATAATTGGCTTGAATTCATCAAAGCTCAGAAAGAAGCCTCAACGATCATCAGATCTGAAAAACGCACATTACATCAGAATAGATTGACAGAAATAGATCAAATTTATATGAAAAACAGTACAAGAAACTGTAACAAAACATTTGCTGACGAACTATCACATTACTAAGTACCTAGTTTAAGTCTTAAACATCCGGATGAGGCCCTGGTAACAATAAAGAATACTGTTAACTTCTCACAAATAATTTCCATGACCTTTTAACCAGCGATACTCCTGAAGAATAATCCTGATTTGAGCAACCGATTCCAAATTCAGATTCAAAACTCCCTTCATTAGAAGAAACCAATGAACTTAAAAATAACAGAGCTCCAAAAGAAGACGAAATGTTGAAATTAAGACGTAAACACCTAGCTGAGAAATTTAAAGTAATTCTTGTAGATTTATGGCGAAACTTCCTGAAGACTGGTATTGCAATCTAATTCACCCACTAGTTGAAAACGGGGTTAGAACAGACATGTACAGACCTACGGAGGAATATCCTCACTATCAGTTGCGTACAAAATTTTCTTTAAAACATTAATCACGAGACTTGAAAACCAAATGAACATCTAATTGGCGAATAACAGGCATGATTCATAAATGGCAGGTCCTGTGCAGAACAAATTCTGAATTTCAAAACCGTCTCGCAAATCCACAAAGCCAGGGCAACAATGCTCTCTTTGGATACATCAGGAAAGCTGACGACACACACTATTCATTATTTCAGAAAAATTATAAGTTGACAGCATAACAAGAGTATTGAATCGACAGACACCGACAGCCATAACTTCAATAGTTAAATTTCAGTGAGCTCTCTGACCGTTCTCATATTAGCACAGGACTTCAACAAGGAGACAGACTATCCCTATTATTATTCAATCGTTTCCTTGAATAAGATGATATAAACAAAAGAAATAACTATTGGTCGACGACTCAAAAATAAAATTCATCTACACTGTTTGGCCTTAGCAGATGATCGAGCTATTCTTTCTAACAATAGACAAGAGGAAGTTCAGGTTCTTGAAGGACTTCACGAAATTGCAGCTAAGACGGGACTCCAAATTCATGGACGAATCCGCTCGTCATCTAGACGGGAAAACTCTAAAGACTATATTAGGCAAAAAATCATCAAGTAGATAAATTTAAACCCTACGGCATATCCGTGCTCATTAAACCGTGCGCCACGGTCTTGATGGCAGCTGCAGCAATTCGGTTTGAATACCGCTGATAGTACCCATCCTGAGTGTTTTTCTCGGGGGTCTCCACACTCCCTCCAGGGAAATGATGGGATAGTACTTTACTTCATGATTAAATCATGACCCAAACTAGGAGGGAGATTCAAAATTACAGAAGGCCTATACCTACAGATGTAATTAATACATCAACATCTAAGACATTATACCACAGTAACCAAACCTGAAGCACTGTATGGCTCAGAAACATTGATCATTGAAGGTAGATCTCTTAGTAAGGATATTATACCACAGTAACCAAACCTGAAGCTCTATATGGCCCAGAAACATTGATCATTGAAGGTAGATCTCTTAGTAAGGACATAGAGAAACAAGAAATGAAAATATTGAGGAAAATCCTTGGTCCAGTCTGCTTAGAAGGAATCTGGGTGAAACGCAAGACTCGGGAGATTTATCAGCATTTGAACAGATCACTGACACGTTCAGGAAAAGGCATTTTAAGTTCTACGGTAACATTCTCAGAATGGACCATCACAGGTTCACCAAAAGGATTCTCAAGCTTGTCCTCCCAATGGAAGTCAAGAACCAGTGGCTTAGAGAAATAGAAAAAGAACTTCAAGGAATTGCCATCACAGAAGAAATTATATAAGATCGACCCCAGTTCAAAACAGTAATCAACAACCACCATTTTGCTGAGAAAATGAATACAAAGACCAATAAATCATGGAATGAAGAACGGAGGTGTTAATATTATTATTAGGAAAATTAAAAGCAAACATTACAGATCCAGATTACTATTTGGTAGGGGGCCGATAAGCTGGATGTTAGGCCCCTTAAAACCAGAATTATTTGGCAGTATTAAATCACATGACATAATTCCTATTAATTACACAAAGATTTGTCATGCCTATCAGTAATAGTACACAATATATGGAACTAAAATAGAACTTACAATCTCAGGGAATTCTTCTGGTTCACATTTGATAGATGGTTGGCCCTCCATAATGTTGAGGAATCTACAACACAGGATAATTAAGTAATATACTTTAACATTCAGGATACACTGTAACAAGATTACATTTGTCATTTACACACAGAAAAGTTTAATGGTATATTCCAATTCCCTTCCAGGAATTTCTCTTGTGGTTTGCTCTATTTTATTTAAGTGTATACTACTGTACATAAAAAGGAATTTCTATCTACATCAGGGCGTTGAGGATGATGAATAAGTATCCCTGTAAATGTCTACCCCTTTGGAACATTCCAGAAGTGTTTCCTTCTTAGTAATCAATAAAGAGGTGGGGGTGTTGATTGCTGTTTCAAGGGGCCTAACTATCTGGTGCTGATATGGAATGCTACAACAGGAACCACTTATGAATAGGCCTATTTTTGGTAAGAACCATCCACACATCATCACAAATTATAAACGTCAAGGAGGTGCTTGTGTGTTTATCATATGAACAGAGCTAGATTGTCTATATAAGGCTCGGAATTCAGTGAGATAGAGATACTATACATGCAATTGCTGAAGTGCAGTACTAGGAAACCCAGCCAACAGTTTCAATGTCTACATTACTCAGCACAATGTACATACTTTCAACCCCCAGTCACTCTGATATGAATTGCTAAACCCTAGGGATCAAATTGCACTATACTGAGCATAGATATTATATATATTGTGAACATACACAACACGAGCCGAGGATTGAACCAACAACTTTGACGCAGCGTGTGTACATAATTAATGAGTGAGACATCTGCGCGGATTAACATCTTGGACCTGCAGCGCACGTTACACTTTCTGCCACATAACCTTGAGCAAGTGAAAAGTTAAAGGAAGTAGGAGACGTTTGCTACTTCTCTGAGAAAACAAGAAGCGTAAGTTAACTCAAAAAAATTGCAACTGATTGCAATCAGCAGGGTTTCGGCTCGACATGGTAGAGTATTGCATTTCTAGTTTTAATATTGTGGCAAACACGGCGAGAAAATTAATGTGGTGTGGTACCGTAGATTGGGCTCGACATTGTAAAGTATTGCATTTCTAATTGTAATATTGTGGCAAACACGCAATAAATGTGGTGTGGTACCGTAGTTTGGGCTCGACATTGTAAAGTATTGCATTTCTAATTGTAATATTGTGGCAAACACGCAAGGAATGTGGTGTGGTACCGTAGTTTTAGCGTTACCGGTATTCCATGGTGCGCTCAGAACTATCTGACCTTACAAGTTGTTTCTTAGTTCTCAGCTTATTTCGTTCCCACCGACACCGAAATCCATGTGTGAGGCTTCACTGCCCGCTTGTCCTTAGCTCCCATTTAACATTTTCGTACCTGCCAACCTTACAAAACCATAAATTAGGAGATTTTCGTAAGAGAGGCAAATATTAGCTCATTAGTTGCCAAACTGTGCTGCAAAATTAATTATTTAAATAAGCATTCGTCACATATTATCCCATAACTCCCACTTTTAACAGCATTTTCTTTTTACTACACTTGACATTTTCTTGGAGCCTCTTTGTTCCCACGAGTTTCGAAATATCACTTTCTCACCAATGTGATATAAAAACTTTACATTGACAAATAGCACAGAATACAAAGTAATTGACCTTCACCTGATGCAATCATTCCCTAAAATTGTACCGAAAACTGTTTCAGAAAAGACAGAGTTGTATTTTTTTTGCCATAATGTAGGATCAAACAACGAGCAAAATCACTGGAATGTGACAAAGTCAATAAGCAACCGCTTACACTGAAACAAATCCCATTTACGAATTCAGGTAGCCCAATAACAATCATTACCTGTCCACAATAAACACTTCCTTAAAATACGACACTGGAAAATGTTTGAAGTTCACCAATAATTTACAAGAATCAGGAGGATAACTTGAGTTATCGTGAGGCAAGAGTCTCCCGCCTAAATCGGGGCAGCTACAGTAAAACAGCTCCCTCATGTGTTACAATGCGACCACTTCACAACAAAACTCGCACTTTGTCTCGTTGGATGAATCCACTTAAAAGGAAAATTGCTATACATACGCTGTAAAATGAGACAATCTGTGGCGCTAAAACTGTTCCAAGATACATTCCTCACTTATGTACCCTCAAAAACGCAGTGTGCTGGGCTGTACTGGTCACAAGCACGTCTTCACACGCTTCTCTAAGTAGACTCGCAGGCTAATGTTTACATCACTAGACAACCACACGGTATAACGCATTGATACTTTCAACGTAGAGACGTAATTTTATTCCACTTTCCTAACAAATCTTACCAAACAATTATCCCTAGCCTCAGTGGCGTACGCAGGATGTCCTTCTGGGGGGGGAAGTTCATTCATTATTAAAATATTACCGTACTCTTATTTCGATTATTATTCATGAATAGCTATAAATGAACATTCTCTTTGCATGTAAAATACTTGAATTATATTTTTCAGCACAATGCCTAATTTGCAAATAAAATCATCTTCATTTATTGTAGCTAACAGGCCATTTAGTCTCATGACAGAAAGCAAAGAAACATAAATCACACATCAAATATACAACATTGCATAGCACTGTTGTCGTCAACCATTTGATCAGTCCGATATTTCCCTTTACCTTTTTCTTTGATCTTGTAATTTAAGGCTGGTAGGTTATCAGCCTTCCGAGCCCGAGGTCAGTGATGGGGCCATCTAATGTGCTGCGCAACCCGCTTTGTTATCAAGTAACCTTATTCTAGGCGAGTTGCCTTCCGCACGGCTCATCGAGTCTCACCTATCCTTACCCATAGGCCTACCTATTAGTCCTGGTCGCGTATATTGAGGCTGTGTCCCAATACTCAAGTTGTCTGCTATTGACTAGCTGCTAGCTACCATGTGCTATGTGCTATGCACTACGGAGATTTGGGACTTGTTGTTGTTTTTTGGGTTGCGTTGCTGGACACAAAAGCCTCTTCGCCCAATAACATCCGGCTGGGAATAGACGACAGTAGCCATCGAAGTAAAATGCCGCAGCAAATTGGTCCATATGTTCAAAAAACACTAATCTCTTGGACTTCGTTTGTCACATTGAAACTGATGTCCACATTATCCTCTTCACTATCGGAGCTGATCTTTAGCACTGATGTCTAATTTTATATAGTTATCGCACACGCCAAATATGAGGAATAATGGAAACAAGATCTATACGTATATTATATATATGGGTGACCACAAACCTAAAAACCACACCCAGGAGCACCAGAAACAAATAACGGGAAGAACCCCCTAGTAGCCCACCTATTATTTTACAATTGAAATGGAAGGTGATCCAAATATGACATAATGGCATCCACCAATGGAACTGTAGGACTATGTACAAGTGACGCGATGTTTAAAGGCAAGGGATAATCAAGTCGCCTCAATTTCTCCTACATAATGTCTCGCTGCGGATTGAAGGTTTCACACTGAAACAATATGTGATGTAATGTACCTCGTGCCCTACCACATACACACCTATCATTGTCCCTGAGATGCATGCGCTCCAAAGCTACTGGTGTAAGAGCGTGCTGGAACCGCATTCGAATGATGGTAATAATATGACGCCGCGAATATTTTCCGACCCGGAACCAAGGCTCTGTAGTTACGGATGGTTTTATTAAGAAAGAAAAATTGCGTTACATTTTGCTATCTCGGTCCATTCATTTTGCCAAGCACTAACGATTTGGGACTTGTCTGCTTGATCACAGCCTCCTTCATAGACTTGTGTTCTGAAACGCACTGGACTTACATGCTAGTACCAAACCTACACTCAAGATGGCTGTGATCTGCTACTCCTTGTAAGCTCTTTGCACTTTCATCATCTGTTTTAAATGAACAATACTTGAATTATACGATCATGGATGCGCCAAGAAGATCACTTTTTGGCCGAGCCCTACAGCCCGATTCTGTAAGAAATGGTTAAGCTACAACAAGTCTTTAGGACCCCTAAAAACTGGTTAGCAGTCGAATTGGTATTCTGTAACGCCAAATCGCATCCATGATGTGACGTAGGTCTTACCGCTGAACCATCCACCGTAAAGGCATGTTCCGAGCACTTGTTAGCCGTGTATTAGTCCATGGTTAGCTTATTTGTAATGAAAAATCAAAGATGGAAGCGGACAGCTGATATGTATGTTATCACTTAATGGCTTGAATATTAATTTATTCATTGAATATGGGCTAAGGTAAGTACAATACAATATATTTTTGATTCTTCAAGTTGTGCAAATATCTTTCTTTGACGATTATGGTAAATAGTATACTTAATATGAATAATGTCGTCCCGAGTAATGTTATTAACTTACACTTTTATTTTTGTTTTCAGATGCCGTAAGCGATCTAAAACGATTATTTGATGGGGAAGAAACTTAAGTGCTATTTTACTACTTTGGAAATAATTAGCTTTCATTTTAATTGTAGAATTCGAATCACATTTGCGGAAGCTTGTAGTCAGTAGTCCTCCAAGCTTGTATCTAGGTTATGAAAATAATTGCTGTCAGAAGTTTGAAGACGAATACCTACCTAATGTGCGGCAATTGTGCTTTTAATTATTTAAATTAAGGCTGCAAATGTTCACATTACTTCACGGCCTTGGCCTATGCCATTGGTAAATTATAATTAACTTAATTGTGGTGAAGGGACATGACAACATGATCATCATAATGGACATTCACAAACTGAAATTAACTCATTTACCTAAGAGAATGAGAAGAATTGTTATTCCCATCGTCAGAACTGGTAGTGTGAAAGCATTCAGTCCTGATCCCATAAGTATATAAACTACAGGATATCATTTAAGACCTTGGCAAATAGCCTTAGTAGGCAGGCTGGAACATAAAGAGTACCAGTATTGTACTATGCTTTCATATTGAACTAATGAGGGAAGTTAATGTTACATGTAATGCATGCAGTCGATTAACAGTGTAGGGAAGAAATAAGAAATAATATCAGACCCCAAATGAACTAAAGTTTGTGGTCAGTCTGCTTGGCAAGTTGTCATTGCGAAGGGAGGACACTCATGTAAAAGATTACATTGCATGCTTCTGCTGGAAACTAAAACCTTAGCACTGGATACATGTAGTTGCTCACAGTTTTAATAACCTGGTATGACACAGCTCGGTCATCTAAATGGATCAGATGAGAAAGAAAAATCACAACATTTTCTTCATTTCATTTTGTTATCATTTGAGAACTAACTACATGCAGCGAAGCGTAAAGCTTTCCAAGAGTGGAGTTTACCTGAACCGAAGTAAAAAATTCTTAAACTACTGAAATTAGTGAAAATATCTGCAGTAAAGGTATCTTGAGACAATAAAGTAATAGATGTTTACTTCTCCGCTCTCTGTAACCCACCCAGCCATCCCAAATAGGATCACGACTTATATAGATGAAATTCCAGCTGACTCTGCCATTTTTAGCACGATGTACAGTATTGCCAACCATACGCATTCGATACTATATCGCATCCGGCAGAACAATGGTTTTCGCCTAGACCAATAAGGTTCATCTATACCTTGCGATGCACTGGCGTTTAGGGGAATTCTTAGTTACCTTGATGACGTGATGGTATTGGAGTTCTTTTTTCGCATAATTACAAAGGTGTCATGTGGTGCATTTTGTATCGGACATGTTGGCAACGTAATATGACGTCAATTTGTCGGCCACAAACATCTGCCGTCGTTGACCAAGTTACAAATAAAAACCTTCATTTAAGCAATATTAGTGAAATTTGTCAGTATATTAGTGATATTTCACAGTATTTTTTATTGTGTAGCAGTGATAGATATTGTTGTTTTAAGGGGCGAAACTACGAGTTCATTAGCCCTCCCCCCTAATCTACTCTATTCACATCTTTAATCAAGCTAGTACTGCGGAGACCAAATTCTAAGTGGGAGCTGATGATTACCACCAAATGTAGGAAAATTGCATACCTGGGTCATGTGTTATGTGGTGCAAAATACGCAATATTACACCTTATTTTAAAGGGCAAAATTGCTCGGCATCAAGTAGCGTCTGAAATTAAGCTAAAATACCTTTTCTCTCCTACCGCTGAGCTCTCAAAGTCAAGTGTACAGCTAAACGCCGGAATCTGTATGGTGCGTTTTGTAATAGTCATCATCATCTTCATTTCCCCTTTTCCAGTTGACACTGGGTGGGTGGTTTCTCTCCACTTTGTTCTGTCGTTCCACCATTCCTCTTCCGTCACAGTGTTCCAATCCACGTTCAGTTTTCTAATACTATTCTCCACCGAGTCCATCCAACGGATTCTTGGTCTTCCTCGTCCTCTCTTCCCTGTCGTTCGTCGTTCCAGTGTTCGTCTTGGTAGCCTTACTTCATTCATCCGTTTGACATGTCCAAACCATCTCAATCTGTTTTGCTCCAGTTTGTCAATTTGTTTCTGTACTCCCAGTTCTTTCCGTATATCTTCATTTCTCACTCTGTCCCTCCTTGTTTTTGGGACCCTACGTCTCAGGAATCTCATCTGCTTGCAATCTGCTCTAATCCCTCGTAGTCATTGTCCAAGTTTCTGCTGCATATGCCATTATAGGAACATAATATGCTTTGTACATAACTAATTTAGCCTTAATTGGTATATCCTTGTTCCATACTAGTCCCCGTACCTGTTGGTAGAAAGCACTCCCGAGTTGTATTCTTCTGCTATTTTCCAAATCTAGTCTTCCATCTTCAGTCAGTTCACTTCCCAAATATTTGAAGTGTTTCACTACTTCCAATTCCTTACCTCCGACTTTGATCACCCTTTTCCTTCTTTCTTTTCTCTACTCATCACCACTGTTTTACTCTTTCTCCACATTTATCTTCAATCCCCATTGCTCAATCTTTTCATTTATTACATCTAACTGTTCTTGTACCTCCCTCTCATCCTAGTCCCAGATCCCGTCGTCATCTGCAAACAACATTACCTTCATCTTTGCCCTACTATATTCTTTCATTGCTGCCTTCATGATGTCATCCATCACCACACTTCCTTGCTTTAGTCCAGTGTCAATTTTAAACCATTCCGATGTCCCGACTCTGGTCTTCACACTACTGGATCACTCCATGCACATTCCTTTCATCAAGTCTCTCAGTTCCTTGCCTATCCCTCTATTTGTTAAGCTTTCCCAAACTTTTGTTCTAGGGAAGTTATCATAGGCCTTTTCTAGATCAATAAAAGTAATTTGTAATCGTATTTTTTTAAAATGCAGACCAATGGCTTTTGCCTGGGCCAATAATTATTAGGTGGAGGGCTGCGTTAGCCATTTACACGAATACACCCCTGGTATTTGTCTCGCACAGTAATGTTTGTTGTGCACTTCTGTAATTAGTGTTTTTTGTGAGAGTGAAATTTCTTAAATCCACTCCAATGGGCTTTGCCTATACCAATAATTGCTAGATATCCGTTAGCCATATATACACACCTGGTTTCTGTCATGCACAGTGGGGTAATCGAGCATCAATAATCTTTATCCAGACTAGACCTGAGTGGTGTATTTTGTATCCCACATGTTGGCAACTGTGGCGATAGTTTAAAATTTGAAATACACTTATCTACCGTCTAGTCAATACTTTTTTTGTGTTTATTTACGCCCTAGGACATTGACTAGACAGAACATAAGTGTATTTCAAATTTTAAACTATCATTCGTCAATATGGACCAATCGTGAACAATGTTAACTCCAACCTGTGGTGATGTCAATGTGTGCGTCTTATTAACAGGTGAAGAGCCCTCATGCACTGTCGAACATGGCTGCCATCGTTGAATGAGCAATAAATATTAACACATATCTCTGGTGCTGTAGTGACCGTGGTTAGTAATATCAGTTGGCTATGTCCCCCAGAAGAAGAAACAATGCATGAAAATCTTACAGTGTGCGCACAAAGTCCGTATACCCCTACTCATTATTATTTATTTCTATTGTCAGTACATATACATTTGTACTTACATCTTAGGAATTTAAAACATCATATTTGTCCATCCATGATCTCTGCACAGCTGAAGAAATCAAGCGAACCCACCTAACGTCATGATCTGGGCCGGCATGATACAAACGCATCTGTTTGAACCATATTTTTTTGATCGTTCTAATGACTGGCTCATCCCGCAGCTGCAAAATTTGGGTATCTTAAACAGTGTTTGGTTTCAACACGATAGGGTGACGGCTCACTTCGCAGTGGCTGTTCAACAACGTCTGAACACAGTCTTTGGGAATCGCCGTTTCATATCACATGCAGCACCGTCATTCTGTGACTAAGCACTTGGTAGTGCATTCTTAACGAGAGGTATGACACGTCAGCTGTTCGCTTATGTCAACGACTTTATTACTCTGACTCTCAAACTCCGGTCTATCATGCGAAATACGAGGTTCATTTGGAGGCTTTTATATGCTGGTCTACCAAATTAATGTATACTTGTATTATTTGCTGGGTAACTTTATTTTATTTTTAGTGGTGATCGAAATGACAGACTACATCAAGGTCATCTGCCTGACTGGGTAATAAATGATATTATTAATCTGTAAACTGAAGATGGTTGACATGAGGTTAGGCTTTCCTTAGTGTGTTGTCCATTTGTGACGATTGAGTCTGATAAGTGATTGCTTTTATTGGTCTTGCTCAGTAGTATAGGAAGGGCAGTTTTCTCATTTCTTGAGAGTATTTCCAGACACTTCCCAGCATGGAAATTTAGCAAAATACTACACAAGACTGCTCCTCAAAGAAAAGAAAATAAAAACATTATTATTTAAAATAATTATTCTTGTTTTCGCATAAGGATGTAGCCGGTTTAAATTGTTTTCTTACATTATAATGGCTAACTTGAGTTTAAGAATGTAGCATATAGGCTACACGAGCACATCTCCAGGTCATGATACAAAATTAATCTAGAAATTTGTTTATATTTTTTTTTGTCACAGTATACTGATAACAATATAAGGGATTGATTTTCAATTTTCCAGGATTCTCTGCCAAAAAATCTGTGATACATCTTCCAGTGCCCTGGTCTGAATGAGAAGACGAAGAATGAAACTGAATTTGATTATCTCTACAATGGGACACATTCCACAGGTGCATTGCTGTTCAAACTGCTGTATTTTCAAATGATTAATTTTATGTTATAAATTAAGTGTTCTATTTGAATAATAATTTGTTAAAGAAAACATTGTGTATGATTTGAGCCTTGCTTCATGAACTGCTGCAATCCTAACACCAACTGATCCCACCAGAACCAGTAAGCATTCCTCCTAATTCACGAGGTTTGTGTTTACCTCCTTTATGTCCTTATGAAGATTGTGCAGTTAGAAAGTAGACTTTTTCATACTACTGTATGTGATCAGGTGAGAGTTATGTTATCCACATAATATTTCAATTTAGTTAGTCTTAATCTCATTCCCAGTAACTTTGTAGTAGTATTTAGGGACAGGGTGTTGCCTGTGGGGACATGGTATAGGGATGGATCAACCCCTGCCCCCTACTCCCCAGAGATTTTTTAATCTGCATGGTGCTGATACAAACCTCTCTTTTCTCTCTCGCCCTTTCTTCATGTAATAATACATTGAGTGTAAGGAACAAAGGTCATACTCGTAGTTGAGTGCCTCCTCCCTTCTGTGTAGAATCTCGGAGGAGCATTGAGTCATTGCGATTGTCATGCCCTAGGGCCATATAGAGCCGAAGGGATTAGGCTAGGTAGAATATATTGAATTTAAATGAAGGCTAATAAATAACATCATCTGAAGAAAACTGGAATAAATTCCAATAAGTGGTAAATATTGCTAAAATGTAGAATGTAGTTTTATTCTAGGATAAGGAGTTAGAAGCACATCAATGACCTACTGATACTTTCTTTCTACTAATTTGCAAACTTTTAACTTAACATGTAGACCTATCGTACGCAACAGTCCTAGACTTATAAATTGACGGGTGTAATGGATTCTATGGTTAGTTCCAGTGGCATGAGCTGCTCTGCATCATTCCAGGTGCAACAGATCCACATAATGCACCCATACCCCACTCCTTTCTAATCAAAGTTCTTAATGTGAGAAGTAACTTTAAGGTGAACAATACTAAACTGCAGTCTAAATTATCCTGATCTTAGCTTCCTACAATTTCCATGGACCTCTTGCCACGTCAGTTTTACCTGCAGGGCACTTGCTCTGGTTTATTATTGAAGGCTGGTATTACGATGGATCATTAAATCACTCTTTGACTTTCTTGGCTGCAGCCAGAGGAGCAATGTGGTGTTCTGACTAGAACCGATGATTTCATATTAACACTACACTAGGCCTGCCGTGAAGAAAAACTGGCATACTAGATTGGACCATCGCCCCCCCCCCCCCCCCCCCAATTAACTTATATTGTGTTACTGCCCAAAGAGTTAATACCTCATTCTTGGAGATTTTTGAACAATATTCTAAATTTATACACCTATTCTTAACGGTATTGTCGTTCATGTGTTAAACTGCTCTCAGTAGTCAATTAGGCCTAAGTTGCCCAATAGCTTACTGGCCACATAAAACATTTATATTAACTTAGGTGTCCGATACAGTTCATGTTGTAATAAACCAGACAACACACTATTTGATTCCTACTAAACTAAAATGAATATTTATGCGGACAGGCAATGTAATTTATCTTCGGAAAGGAGTTGGGTGTATAAGGTTGCCATGATCTGCTGGAATACAGTATCCGTTGAATACCGTACTATAAATAAGATACCAGTACTCCGAAATAAAATAAGGTATAAATTAAGGCAATAGCTAAAGTAAACCCTAACTGAAATAGATATTCATGTGAACAGACAGCGTAAATGTTTTCGCAAATGGGGTTAGGTGTAGCCTATCTTATCAGGTTGAAGTAATCCGTATGAATGGTCAATGCATACGATAAATAAAACACCATAATAGACGAAAGTATGGATTAAGGCAATATGGAACATAGGAAAAAGTTTAAAAAAATGATACAAACTAATTGCGATATCGAATGGTATGAAATACGTTGAAATACCGCGCCAATCGATTTACCCAACATCTAGTGGAAAGCTTTCGTACTATGAAGATGGCTATGAAATCCTGACCCTGAACTCGTAACAAGCGTCATAACAAGGTGCCTTACAGAATACCACTTTGAGCCTCGCTAGCCATTTGTTGTTATGCCTATGGTTACGATTCCGTCTTATCCATGTTGGTGGGTTGTTAACGAGTGAAGTTACAGAATCGGGGTGCTAATTATGGTTTGTGTTTGGCTTAAGTCAAAGACAACTTACAATTTACATAACCTACAATTCCGATATGCTATAATTTCTATAACTTCCTTGACGTAGTCAACAATCTAGCATGCACTTTCGTTCACTATCACCCCGATTCTGTAACTTCACTCGTTAACGACCCACCAACATGGTTACGACGGAATCGTAACCTTAGGCATAACAACAAATGGCTAGCGAGGCACAAAGTGGTATTCTGTAAGGCACCTTGTTATGACGCTTGTTACGAGTTCAGGATCAGGATTTCACAGCCATCTTCATAGTACGAAAGCTTTCCACTAGATGACGGGTAAATCGATTGGCGCGGTATTTCAACGTATTTCCTACCATTCGATATCGCAATTAGTTTGTATCATTTTTTTAAACTATTTCCTATGTTCCATATTGCCTTAATCCATACTTTCGCCTATTATGGTGTTTTATTTATCGTATGCATTGACCATTCATACGGATTACTTCAACCTGATAAAATACACTTAACCCCATTTGCGAAAACATTTACGCCGTCTGTTCACATGAATATCTATTTCAGTTAGGGTTTTCTTTAGCTATTGCCTTAATTAATACCTTATTTTATTTCGGAGTACTGGTATCTTATTTATAGTACGGTATTCAACGGATACTGTATTCCAGCGGATCATGTCAACCTTTTACACCCAACTCCCTTCCGAAGAGAAATTGCATTGCCTGTCCACATAAATATTCATTTTAGTTTAGTAGGAATTAAATAGTGTGTTGTCTGGTTTATTACAACATGAACTGTATCATAAACCTAAGTTAAGATAAATGTTTTATGTGGCCAGTAAGCTATTGGGCAACTTAGGCCTACCTGTAGGCCTAAGCCTAATTGACTACTGAGGGCAGTTTAACACGTGAACGACAATACCGTTAAGAATAGGTGTATAAATTTAGAATAATGTTCAAAAATCTCCAAGAATGAGTTATTAACTCTTTGGGCAGTAACACAATAGAAGTTAATGGGGGGCGATGATCCAATTTAGTATGCCAGCTTTTCTTCACGGTAGGCCTAGTGTAGTGTTAATATGAAATCATCGGTTCTAGTCAGAACACCACATCGCTCCTCTGGCTACAGCCAAGAAAGTAAAAGAGTGATTTAATGATCCATCGTAATACCAGCCTTCAATAATAAACCAGAGCAAGTGCCCTGCAGGTAAAACTGACGTGGCAAGAGGTCCATGGAAATTGTAGGAAGCTAAGATCAGGATCATTTAGACTGCAGTTTAGTATTGTTCACCTTAAAGGTACTTCTCACATTAAGAACTTTGATCAGAAAGGAGTGGGGTATGGGTGCATTATGTGGATCTGTTGCACCTGGAATGATGAAGAGCAGCCCATGCCACTGGAACTAACTATAGAATCCGTTACATCCGTCAATTTA
The DNA here is from genome assembly GCA_946902985.2 of Meconema thalassinum. Lineage (NCBI taxonomy): Eukaryota > Metazoa > Arthropoda > Insecta > Orthoptera > Tettigoniidae > Meconema > Meconema thalassinum. Next base: position 93,349,762 of record OX336395.1, on the reverse strand, counting down.
TAAGTCTAGGACTGTTGCGTACGATAGGTCTACATGTTAAGTTACAAGTTAGCAAATTAGTAGAAAGAAAGTATCAGTAGGTCATTGATGTGCTTCTAACTCCTTATCCTAGAATAAAACTACATTCTACATTTTAGCAATATTTACCACTTAATGGAATTTATTCCAGTTTTCTTCAGATGAAGTTATTTATTAGCCTTTTTTTAAAATTCAATATATTCTACCTAACCTAATCCCTTCGTCTCTATATGGCCCTAGAGCATAGCAATCACAATAACTCAATGCTGCTCCAAGATTCTACACAGAAGGGAGGAGGCACTCAACTAAGAGTATGACCTTTGATCCTCACACTCAATGTATTATTACATGAATGAAGGGGGAGAGAGAAAACAGAGGTTTGTATCAGCACCATGCAGATTAAAAAATCTCTGGGGAGTAGGGGGCAGGGGATGATCCATCTCTAGCGTCAGGGCTGGATCTAGGGGAGGGCGACCGCCCAGGGCCCCGCGCCAGGGATTGTTTTAAATTTAATTAATTAATTCAACTTTTCAAACTAATTAATAATTCATATTCCTTTTTTTCAGTGCAGCTATGACCTCCCGTGACCGTTTAGCAAGTTTAGATTTCAGTGAAAAGATGGAAGACTTCAGCCGGGAAATAAGTCGCAAAGTAATATTTTAATATTTCATAGTTTACATAATCTTCTTCAAGGGGACTTAAAGGTTTCTTTCATATTATAAAAAAAATGTACTGTAGTGTATTCAAAATATTGTAACTATTCTTTATTTTATTATTATCACAAAACAATCTTCCATTTGTTTTCTTTATTTGCTATTGTTGTGGGCCCCACCTTATCATATCGCCCAGGGCCCCGCAAGGACTGGATCCGCTACTGCCTAGCGTGTCCCCACAGGCAACACCTTGTCCCTAAATAATAATACTACTACTACTACTGGGAAAGAGATAAGACTAACTACATTGAAATATTATGTGGATAACATAATTCTCACCTGAATTCTTGACATTCTTATCACATACAGTAGTATGAAAAAGTCTACTTACTAATTGCACAATATTCATAAGGACATAAAGGAGTTAAACACAAACCTCATGAATAAGGAGGAATGCCTACTGGTTCTGGTGGGATCAGTTGGTGTTAGGATTGCAGCAGTTCATGAAGCAAGGCTCAAATCATACACAATGTTTTCTTTAACAAATTATTATTCAAATAGAACACATAATTTGTAACATAAAATTAAACATTTGAAAATACAGCAGTTTGCACAGCAATGCACCTGTGGAATGTGTCCCATTATAGAGATAATCAAATTCAGTTTCTTTCTTCGTCTTCTCATTCAGACCAGGGCACTGGAAGGTGTATCACAGATTTTTCGGCAGAGAATCCTGGAAAATTGATAATCAATCCCTTATATTGTTACCAGTACTGTGACAAAAAATATAAACAAATTTCTAGGTTAATTTTGTATCAATACCTGGAGATGTGCTCGTGTAGCCTATACGCTACATTCTTAAACTCAAGTTAGCCATTATAGTGTAACAAAACAATTTAAACCGGCTACATCCTTATGCGAAAACAAGAATAATTATTTTAAATAATAATGTTTTTTCATTTATTTCCATTGAGGAGCAGTCTTGTGTAGTATTTTGCTAAATTTCCATGCTGGGAAGTGTCTGGAAATACTCTCAAGAAATGAGAAAACTGCCCTTCCAATACTACTGAGCAAGACCAATAAATGCTATCACTTATCAGACTCAATCGTCACAAATGGACAACACACTAAGGAAAGCCTAACCTCATGTCAACCATCTTCAGTTTACAGATTAATAATTTCATTTATTACCCAGTCAGGCAGATGTCCTTGAAGTAGTCTGTCATTTCGATCACCTCTAAAAATAAAATAAAGTTACCCAGCAAATAATACAAGTGTACATTAATTTGATAGACCAGCATATAAAAGCCTCCAAATGAAGCTCGTATTTCGCATGATAGACGGACCAGCATATAAAAGCCTCCAAATGAACCTCGTATTTCGCATGATAGACCGGAGTTTGAGAGTCAGAGTAATAAAGTCGTTGACATAAGCGAACAGCTGACGTGTCATACCTCTCGTTAAGAATGCACTACCAAGTGCTTAGTCACAGAATGATGGTGTTGCATGTGATATGAAACGGCGATTCCCAAAGACTGTGTTCAGACGTTGTTGAACAGCCACTGCGAAGTAAGCCGTCACCCTATCGTGTTGAAACCAAACACTGTTTAAGATTCCCAAATGTTGCAGCTGCGGGATGAGCCAGTCATTAGAACGATCAAAAAATATGGTTCAAACAGATGTGTTTGTATCATGCCGGCCCAGATCATGACGTGAGGTGTGTTCGCTTGATTTCTTCAGCTGTGCAGAGACCATGGACGGACAAATATGATGTTTTAAATTCCTATGACGTAAGTGCAAATGTATATGTACTGACAATAGAAATAAATAATAATGAGTAGGGGTATACGGACTTTGTGCGCACACTGTAAGATTTTCATGCATTGTTTCGTCTCCTGGGGGACATAGCCAACAGATATTACTAACCACGGTCACTACAGCACCAGAAATATGTGTTAATATTTATTGCTCATTCAACGATGGCAGCCATGTTCGACAGTGCATGAGGTCTCTTCACCTGTCAATAAGACACACACATTGACATCACCACAGATTGGAGTTAACATTGTTCACGATTGGTCCGTATTGACGTATGATAGTTTAAAATTTGAAATACACTTATGTTCCGTCTAGTCAATGTCCTAGGGCGTAAATAAACACAAAAAAAGTATTAACTAGACGGAAGATAAGTGTATTTCAAATTTTAAACTATCACCACAGTTGCCAACATGTGGGATACAAAATACACCACTCAGGTATAGTCTGGATAAAGATTATTGATGCACGATTACCCCACTGTGCATGACAGAAACCAGGTGTATATAATGGCTAACGGATATCAAGCAATTATTGGTATAGGCAAAGTCCATTGGAGTGGATTTAAGAAATTTCACTCTCACAAAAAACATTAATTACAGCAGTGCACAACAAACATTACTGTGTGAGACAAAAACCGGGGGTATATTCGTGTAAATGGCTAACACAGCCCTCCACCTAATAATTATTGGCCCAGGCAAAAGCCATTAGTCTGCATTTAAAAAAAATATTATTACAAATTACTTTAATTGATCTAGAAAAGGCCTATGATAGCATCCCTAGAACAAAAGTTTGGGAAAGCTTAACAAATAGGGGGATAGGCAAGGAACTGAGAGACATGATAAAAGGAATGTGCATGGAGTGCTACAGTAGTGTGAAGACTAGAATCGGGACATCGGAATGGTTTAAAATTGACACTGGACTAAAGCAAGGAAGTGTATTGTCACCATTATTGTTCATAATGGTGATGGATGACATCATGAAGGCAGCAATGAAAGAATATAGTAGGAACAGGATGAAGGTAAAGTTGTTTGCAGACGACGTTGTGATCTGGGACGAGGATGAGAGGGAGGTACAAGAACAGTTAGACGTAATAAATGAAAAGATTGAGCAATGGGGATTGAAGATAAATGTGGAGAAGAGTAAAAGAGTGGTGATGAGTAGAGATAAGAAAGAAGGAAAAGGAGTAATCAAAGTAGGAGATAAGGAATTGGAAGTAGTGAAACACTTCAAATAATTGGGAAGTGAACTGACTGAAGATGGAAGACTAGATTTGGAAATTAGCAGAAGAATACAACTCGGGAGTGACTCTACCAACAGGTATGGGGACTACTATGGAACAAGGATATACCAATTAAATCTAAAGAAGTTATGTACAAAGCATGTTAGGTTCCTATAATGACATATGCAGCAGAAACTTGGACAATGACTAAGAGGGATGAGAGCAGAGTACAAGCAGCTGAGATGAGATTCCTAAGAAGTATGGTCCAGAAAACGACGAGGGACAGAGTGAGAAATGAAGATATACGGAAAGAACTGGGAGTACAGAAACTAAATGACAAACTGGAGCAGAACAGATTGAGATGGTTTGGACATGTCAAACGGATGAATGAAGTAAGGCTACCAAGACGAGGACTGTTTCGACGGATGACAGGGAAGAGAGGACGAGGAAGACCAAGAATGCGTTGGATGGATTCGGTGGAGAATAGTATTAGAAAACGGAACCTGGATTGGAACACTGTGTCGGAAGAGGAATGGTGGAACGACAGAACAAAGTGGAGAGGAACCATATTTGCCCCCACCCAGTGTAAACTGGAAAAGGGGAAATGAAGATGATGATGATGATGATGATGACTATTACAAAACGCACCATACAGATTCCGGCCATTAGCTGTACACTTGACTTTGAGAGCTCAGTGGTAGGAGAGAAAAGGTATTTTAGCTTAATTTCAGACGCTATTTGATGCCAAGCAATTTTGCCCTTTAAAATAAGGTGTAATAATGCGTATTTTGCACCACATAACACATGACCCAGGTATGCAAGGTATAGATGAACCTTATTTCCTACATTTGGTGGTAGCCTAATCATCAGCTCCCACTTAGAATTTGGTCTCCGCAGTACTAGCTTGATTAAAGATGTGAATAGAGTAGATTAGGGGGGAGGGCAAATGACCTTTTAGTTCCACCCCTTAAAACAACAATAACTATCACAGCTGCCCAATAAAAATACTGTCAAATATCACTAATTTACTGTCAAATTTCACTAATATTGCTTAAATGAAGGTTTTTATTTGTAGCTTGGTCAACGACGGCAGATGTTTGTGGCCGACAAATTGACGTCATATTACGTTGCCAACATATCCGATACAAAATGCACCACTTGACACCTTTGTAATTATGTGAAAAAAGAACTCCAATACCATCACGTCATCAACTACGTCATCAAGGTAACTAAGAATTCCCCTAAACGCCAGTGCATCGCAAGGTATATATGAACCTTATTGGTCTAGGCGAAAACCATTGGTCTGCCGGATGCGATATAGTATCGAATGTGTGTGGATGGCAATACTGTACATCGTGCTAAAAATGGCAGAGTCAGCTGGAATTTCATCTATATAAGTCGTGATCCTATTTGGGATGGCTGGGTGGGTTACAGACAGACAGCGGAGAAGTAAACATCTATTACTATATTGTCTCAAGATACCATTACTGCAGGTATTTTGACTAATTTCAGTAGTTTAAGAATTCTTTACTTCGGTTCAGGTAAACTCCACTCTTGGAAAGCTTTACGCCTTGCTAAATGTAGTTAGTTCTCAAATGATGACACAATGAAATGAAGAAAATTAACGTACCTTTATGTTAGACATAAACTCCCAAAGCACAATGTTGTGATTTTTCTTTCACATCTGATCCATTTAGATGACCGAGCTGTGTCATACCAGGTTATTAAGACTGTGATCAACTACGTGCATCCAGTGCTAAGGTTTTAGTTTCCAGCAGAAGCATTCAATGTTATCTTTTACATGAAAGTCCTCCCTTCGCAATGACAACTTGCTAAGCAGACTGACCACAAACTTTAGTTCATTTGGGGTCTGATATTATTTTTTATTTCTCCCCTACACTGTTAATCGACTGCATGCATTACATGTAACATTAACTTCCCTCATTAGTTCAATATGAAAGCATAGTACAATACTGGTACTCTTTATGTTCCAGCCTGTCTACTAAGGCTATTTGCCAAGGTCTTAAATGATAGCCTATTGTTTATATACTTACGGGATCAGGACTGAATGCTTTGACACTACCAGTTCTGACGATGGGGATAACAATTCCTCTCATTCCCTTAGGTAAATGAGTTAATTTCAGTTTGTGAAAGTCCATTATGATGATCATGTTGTCATGTCTCTTCACCACAATTAAGTTAATTATAATTTACCAATGGCATAGGCCAAGGCCGTGAAGTAATGTGAACATTTGCAGCCTTAATTTAAATAATTAAAAGCACAATTTCCGCACATTAGTTAGGTATTCGTCTTCAAATTTCTGACAGCACTTATTTCCATAACCAAGAAACAAGCTTGGAGGACTATTGACTACAAGCTTCCGCAAATATGATTCGAATTCTACAATTAAAATGAAAGCTAATTATTTCCAAAGTAGTAAAATTGCACTTAAGTTTCTTCCCCAACAAATAATCCTTTTAGATCGCTTACGGCATCTGAAAAAAAAGTGTAAGTTACTAGGAATCAACCTGGGGAGGTCTATAAATATGTTGACCTGGACAAATGGAGTGTGATGTGATGATACTAACCAACAAAATCAGTAATACATGGATTCAGCAGAAGAGAATCCTCATAACCTCTCCACTCCAACTCCCAACACTGACCTGCACGTGGTGTCCCCTGCTAAGCTGAGCAACCCAGTGGAAGGTTGGGTAATCAATCCCAGCGGGAAACTGGGTCAGTGAACAGACTAGTGTTGGGGGGGACTGAGAATTCTTTTCTCAGTTCTTTCACCTTTCTGAATAACATTCAGGATTGTAATTCGGGGATTTATCCTCCCCTCAAGGTGAAACCTTATATAGTCGACCATGAAAAGTCATTTGAAGAATAATTCAGCCGTCTGTAATGATAGATTACAGAAAAGACAGCATTCGGATACGGTGGACTGTCATGCGGAAGATAATGACGAATCGGAGCGTCTGAAAACTCATCAAGTAGCAAACAAACAAATACTACGGAAAATCAAACCTAAACAAGTCTTATTATTTTCTACACATAATGTTAACTCTCTGGTTCAAACTGGAAAATTGAAGATCATCACGGATATCATGAGAAGTCATAAAATTCTAATTATGGCCCTTCAGGAAATTAGAAATAGTGATCAAGGCCATCTGGAAACACAAGGATATAGATTATATAAAGGAATTCCAGGAAAACGAGTTATGAAAAATTGTCCACAATTTGGTAACGGATTCTTAATAGATCTCAGAATCATTGACTCGATAACAGAATTTAAATCTCAATCCTCCAGACTTACGACCCTAACTTTGAAAGCGGCAAATAAAACATATACAATTATTAATGCACATGCTCCTACTAATCAAAAAACAACACCATTAAGGACAGAGAAGAAGTATAAAAATTCTGGGATCTTTTGGATCAAACTTTAATAAACATCCCTTCATCAAACATCAAAATTCTCCTTGGTGATTTCAATGCGCAACTTGGACAAGAAAGAAGATATGGAGATATAATTGGAAAATGGACAGCACATAAACGAACCAATAAAAATGGTCAAAGATTAGTCGAAATTTGTAGAAACCACAAACTAATCTCTAAATCAACATGTTTTAAAAGACAGCCCCATAAATTGAAAACTTGGAAACATCCTGACTTCAGAAGGGGTGAATGGCAGTTGGATCATGTCTGCATGGATAAATTTCACCATCGCGAAATTCACAATGTCAAGGTTCTAAGGGGAGTTGACTCAGGATCAGACCACTATGTGGTAAAGATAAAAATAAAATTAACTCCAATGGCCAAGAAAAAACCTAATAATAACAATAGGAGGAAATTTGATCCATCTACCTTAATAAAAAATATAGAGTACTGTGAAAGAACAGGAGAAGAATCTCTCAACACTAAAACATTGGACGAATTAATCACTAAATTAAAATCAATAGCAGAGGAGTTAGCACCAATAAATCCAAGGAAAAAACATGAATGGTGGAATGTAGATTGTGATCAAGCAATAGAGAAAAGACACCAAGCATGGATAAAACATCAAGCTCTAAAGTCAGAAGAATCAAATTTAGAACTAACTATACAAAGAAAATTAACCCAAAAAATCATCAGACAAACGAAACGTAATCATCTTAAAAATACACTGGAAAAGATAGAAGACGATTTCAAGAAAAAGCAATCTCGAGATTATTACAAAACATTTGATAAATATCTAAAAAAATTTGAAGCTCCAACATTAATGTTGAAAAATCAAACAGGAAAGTTAGCACATTCTAACCAAGAAAATACAGAGATCCTTGCAGAAGCATTCGAGAAACTGTTAAATTGTGATGATCCACTGGAAACCCTGCAAGTAAACACTGATACACCTATTTTAACTTCACCTGATTTAATAAATCCTCCAAACATTAATGAAGTAGAACTCGCAATTAAAGAACAAAAAAATTACAAAACTTGTGGCGAAGACTTAGTCTTTGCTGTAATCTGGAAAAATGCTGGTAAACCTGCGATTATAAATCTTCATCAACATCTAGTTAAAATGTGGATTACTGAAGAAATTCCTGCACACTGGACCACAGGAATAATCCATCCATTATTTAAGAAAGGAGACAAAACGAACCCAGATAACTACAGAGGAATTACCCTTCTGGACTGCACATATAAAATTTTCTCTCGTATAATTTACAACAGGATCAAAAACATTCTGGAACCACAACTTGGAGAATATCAAGGAGGATTTCGCCCTTACAGAAGTTGTCCAGACCAAATCCTTAGCCTGAAATTAATAATGGAATATTACAAAAACAGAAATAAGCAACTCTTTATCTCTTTTATAGATTTCAAGAAAGAGTATGATAGTATTCATGGACTGACACTGCTAAAAATCCTCAGATCATACGGTCTCCATCCTAAATTGATAAAAATCATTCAATTAACATTAACAAACACAAATTCGAAAGTTAAATTTAGGGGAGAAATATCAACAGCTTTCACAGTAAAAAATGGTCTCAGACAAGGTGATGGATTATCCCCTCTGCTTTTCAATGTGGCTCTTGATTATATCATGAAGGTTTGGCAAAAGGAAAACCCTCCTAAGATCAAAATTGGAACAAAACCATCAATAAAAATAAACTGCTTGGGATTTGCAGATGACTTGGCTCTTTTAGCACTAGACAAGGAAGAGGTTTGTACTCAGATCACTAGTCTCCAAGAAATTGCTCAAGGGATAGGATTACAGATATCCTTTGAAAAAACTGAGATCATGCCTATGAAACCCTTAGATATGAATGAAGTCTATATAAATGATCATAAAATTAACCTAGTTCCTCAATTTAAGTATCTTGGAGAAATTATAACACATAACTTAAACGAAAAAGTAACTTGGATAAATAGAACAAATAAAATGAAAAAGGCACAATCTCTAACCTGGTCAACATATAATAAAAAATGCCTATCAATAGCTACTAAGATCCAACATTATAAAACTGTAACTCTCCCTGAAGCCACTTATACTTGTGAAACACTGTTCCAAATTAAAAATGAACAAAGAACTGATCAGCTCCTCAAAACGGAAAGAAGAATCATTAGAACGTGCATAAATAAAAAGTATCAGGTTGAGGGAGTCTGGAGGATTCTCCCAAATGAAACTGTCTATCGTGAGATTGATCCAATCACCAGCACAATGAAGAAGAAAAGAATTTCATATTTTTTTCACATCTTACGGCTTCCAGAAAACAGAATTGTACGCCAACTGGTGATGAGAAATCTAGGAAAGAAAACTGGAGGAAAATGGATCCAAGAAATCCAACAAGATCTCAAAGCAGTTGGACTCAAGATAACAGATGCCGAGGAGAAAAATAAAATTAACACCATTCTTAAAACTCACAAATTTTCTGCAGAAATGACACACAGAAAGCCTATGGAGATTTCAGATGAGTTGAGAAAATCCCGATCTGAAAGAATGAAAAAGTACTGGAAAGAGCGCAAGAACCAAGCAGTACTATCTGCAAAGAAGAAGTGATTGTGGAACGACTCAAGTGGTCCAATGTGACCAATCAAGATTAATAATAATAATAATTACTCGGGACGACATTATTCATATTAAGTATACTATTTACCATAATCGTCAAAGAAAGATATTTGCACAACTTGAAGAATCAAAAATATATTGTTTTGTACTTACCTTAGCCCATATTCAATGAATAAATTAATATTCAAGCCATTAAGTGATAACATACATATCAGCTGTTCGCTTCCATCTTTGATTTTTCATTACAAATTAGCTAACCGTGGACTAAAACACGGCTAACAAGTGCTCGGAACATGCCTTTAGGGTGGATGGTTCCGCGGTAAGACCTGCGTCACATCATGGATGCGATTTGGCGTTACAGAATACCAATTCGACTGCTAACCAGTCTTTAGGGGTCCTAAAAACTTGTTGTAGCTTAACCATTCCTTACAGAATCGGGGTATAGATGCTACAGACTTGATTGCTATGTGCTAAGCAGTATTGGATCACGACTTCTGACGTCACATCCGGTAAAGTAGTCGACTATCTAGTTCACTACGGCTGAACTTGTACTATTGGGACACAGCCTAAAAAGCTAGACGCCACAAAGCGGGCGATTCATACGCTATTCCCATTGGTTAGATTGTGTAGCCTAGCAGTTCTCGGAAGAATGTTCTGCAGGGCATATCTTTGTCCGTATTCTTTGATCTTCTCTGGTTCCAACACTTGCGTGCTAAGAATTCTTTGTAATAGCATGGAATATTAATATTCAACGGAACTAGCCATTTGAAATGATATACAGCTGATGGTAAAAGACAATTACAGTGAAGGAAAACTGGACGAGAATCCAACTACGTTACTGAGTAGCATATAAAATTTTTGAAAAGTTCTAGGACGAACGGTGTGTGTATCAAATAGCTGAATTTTGAGAACAACGCCTTGATGGAACTGCAAGAGCGTAAATTGAGGGTTATGTTGCGTTCAATAATTTTTGTAATTGGAGATAAATGTGGAATATATATTTATAAGTAATTCCTAGAATTCCTTATAAAAAATGTAATGTTCTCAAAACTCGTGTGAACGAACAGTTCCGCGAGGTCTAGCGATTGCTGTATTGCCAACGAATGTCGTTTTCTAATCTAATGAGAAATTATGAAATATTTTAGGTCTGTTGCAAAGAAGTCGCTAGGTTCTTTCGTTTTGCAGGGAATTACTAGTTTGGAAGGCGTAATACCCTACATATATGTGCGTTAATGGTTTAAAGGAGTATTTAAAGTGTTCGGCCGTGATAGGCCTTCTTGGGTCTCTAAAACATTGTAAAATATTGGTCGTGCTTCTCTTCTGCGAACCTTGAGCCAGGTTTTAAATATTGGTCGTGCTTCTCTTCTGAGAACCTTGAGCCAGGTTTTCTATTAATTCTGAAAGAAAGTAGAACGCAGCTTACACACTTACACCTGACATGAATGAGACTTTTACATAGCTTGTGACCTTGTTTCATCTTCTGGGCGATATTATATACTGAAATTAGGAACCCTGGTCACTATTGCACCTCATATATGTGCTTAAGTACGTAAATATGTGTTTTTCTTGATTGCTCTTTTAAAAACGGCTGCCATGTTTCGACAGAGCTTGCATCTCGTTCTACTGTCAACAGGCGCGCTCTAGCGGTACACACCGAGGCACACATATTATTGCCAACATGTGGGATGCCAAATTATTTTTGTAAAAAAATAATCACCTGGACGCGTTATAGGCTGTGACCATTGTCAAAAACCACTGATCTGGACGCGTTAGGCTGTAACCATTGTCAAAAACCATTGGACTGGACAAAACGAATGTAAGAATGGTTGGATGTAATTGCGGCCGCGCGCAGCTATAGGGGCACGGCTGACTCAAAACCATGGATCTGGGTGCGTTAGGTTGTAACTATTGGATTGGACAAAACGAAGGTTATAAAGGTCAGGTGTAGGTGCGGCCTTGACGTCCGGGTGTCCTCTCGTTACAGATTATAGATAGGTTATGTTTATCCTCCTAACTTCCACTTCACGATGGCACACGAATGATGCTCACTAGAGAATGAACTGGGCGCTTCTTTGTTTGATATAGTACCGTAAGGGCGAGGTTGGCAGTACTGTTTTGATAATACTAGCGCTTAGAGACAGACCAGCGGGGCTAACGGAGCGACCCGAATACTCACGACCACAACAGATGATTCATTTGGACTAATGGCGGCCACAGCTGTAATTTTGGCTATATGTCGTGATCCTATTTGGAATGGCTGGGTGGGTTACAGACTGTGGACGAGGAAACATCTATTAAAACATCATTTCCTGGTTTATTTTTCATCGTTTGACAAGGTATTTTAGCTAATTCATATACTGTAGAGAAAGATATCGCTCGTTCTACTTTCATTCAGTGCTACCATTTGTTAGAATACGTGCAAGAAGAGATAGCCGCAGAACGCTGCGCAGATCTTCGGCAATGTTCAAGTGGGCTCGGTAGAGGCAGAACACGCCCCTCCCACTTCGCTCTGTAGCTCGCTGGCAGCCGTTGTGAATGGAGCCCAGGCTTGGATGAACTGTGACTGAGGTTCAAGTGAGATCTCAGCACGTGTATGTAATGCCTTTCACAGTAGTTATAACCTGAGACAGGACACAGTAACCTATTGTTGAAGATAAAGGAAACAACAAAGTGATTAAGATGGTATATTGGCTTTCACTGCCAGTGAATTAAAACTCAGCAATGTTCTAGGTTTGTGCCGTGTCTTGTGTGGAGTTTCGCCTAGGACACCAAGCTGTCTGTTGGTTTGTTTGTAATTTAGGCCTAAACTCGAGTATCCATAGTAAAACAAGATGTTCAGTAAATAACATATAGCCTACTTTCTCTTAAATGCATGGGTATTGTTATAACTCTTTGTCCTTGTCAAGGAGTATAATTGAATGTTGAAATACGTGTTATACGGATATTAAACATGAATATGAGATGCAATTGGCTAGCGCTACCTCTGTACAAAATTTCATTCAATTCGGTTTCACCGTGTTTGAATTGATATGATGAATCAGTTTGCACACATACATGGTCGCTATCAGCGAACTATTCGGCTGATGACCTTGTAGTTTAGTCAAAGAATGCTTCCCACAAAAAGGTATGTTGTTGCGAAATTTGGTAGAATTCAAATGATTAGGTTGGTCGTAATTTGATTTAAGCTTTTAACATTTGGGTGGCCGCCATTACGTTTCAGTCAAGATGGTGGCGTAATAAAACATGACACTGAGGTGCCCTTTGCTAGTGCTACCACTGTACCAAATTTCGTTCAATTCGGTTTCACAGTGTTTGAATAGATAGGGGGAATCGATTGGCACACATACATGGCCGCCATCCGCAAATTATTGGGCAGATGACCTAGATTGGTCAAAGGATTCTTCATACATATAGGTAAAATGTTGCAAAATTTGGTGGAGGTTAGATCATTAGGTTGGTCGTAATATTATTTAAGCTTTTAACATTTGGGTGGCCGCAATTATGTTTTCGTCAAGATGGTGGCGATATAACACATGACAACGAGGTGCCCTTTGCTAGTGCTACCTCTGTACCAAATTTCGTTCAATTCGGTTTCACCACGTTTGAATAGATAGGGGAATCGATTTGCTTACAAACATGGCCGCCATCCGCAAATTATTGGGCAGATGACGTCGTAGTTTGGTCAAAAGATTCTTCATATATAAAGGTATAATGTTATAAAATTTGGTAGAGATCTAAAGAATAGGTTGGTCGTAATTAGATTTAAGCTTTGAACATTTGGGTGGCCGCCATTATGTTTCCATCAAGATGGTGGCGAAATAAAACATGACACTGTGGTGCTCTTTGCTAGTGCTACCATTGTACCAAATTTCGTTCAATTCGGTTTCACCGGGTTTGAAAAGATAGGGGGAATCCGTTTGCACACAAACATGGCCGCCATCCGCAAATTATTGGGCAGATGACCTCGTACTTTGGTCAAAAGATTCTTCATACTCTCATAGAGGTATAATGTTGCAAAATTTAGTAGAGATCAGATGAATAGTTTGGTCGTTATTTGATTTAAGGTTTGAACATGAGGGTGGCCGCCATTACGTTTACGTCAAGATGGCGGCGATATAAAACATGACACTGAGGTCCCCTTTGCCAGTCCTACCTCTGCACCAAATTTTGTTCAATTCGGATTCTCCGTGTTCGAATTGATAGGGGGGGGGGCAGACATTCAGAGCACACACACTCACACACAGACTCTCACACACACACACAGACAGACACACAATTTTTGGCCCTGTGTTGATCTCATAAGTCTACTTTCATTTTTTGTAAAAATCGAAAGTAGGTTAATAATCCGATAGTAGTCTGCTTCTTTTGAAAGAGGATAAAAGCCGCTCATATCACCTTGACTGTCATCCTTGATATTGGTGCTGATGTTACTTACACACTCTCTGTCACTGTCGCTATCGTTTAATGATTATGCGGTCTGATACTTCATCCATTATGTAATCGCTATCAATTTACAGTTCTTCTTCTCAATGCCTATTGCGTAACTACACCGACTCGACCATTCTTCTGCTCCAGTTGACGCAATTATTTCCATAAGCAATGTTCTTGCGTCATCAAGTTTGAAAGTAACCTTCTTTTCTGCTACATAATTTTTAGCACGAGCCCAAATCATTTCGATAGGGTTCAAGTCAGGATGGTAGACCCAATATCGTGTGTCCATAGTTATCAAGTAGTCTGTCGATTTGATATGTCTTATAACTCGGTTTATGGGATTTAATCAAAACATACAGTTGATGTTTTATCATCTCTGTAGAAAATGGAATACCCTTATCGGTCGACCAATCCTGCATAACTGTTTTTCGGGAAGATGATGTGAGTGCGCGCTCACATTGGACATTATGGTACGAGGCATTTGTCAGTCACGACTGCAGAGTTGGGTGGCAAATTAGGAATTAATTTACCTGTCAGATATTTTTCGTAATTTCTATAGTCTATCTCATCGTGATAGTCCCCTCTTGTTTGGTTGGATTTGAAAACCAACAAAGCATTTTGAATGAAACCTGCATCTGAACCGGCATGCACCACTATTAATCTTTGCCCTTTTTAGATAAGTGACTTCAGTCCATGAAGAGAACCGTCACTCCAAGCACTTGGCTTACTGTGCGAACTATGCAAATATGTCTCATCAGTGTAAACAATAGGCCTAACCTCTTGTCGGTACCGCCTTTTGCTCTGTATGTACTGCATATGTAGGAGCCTTATGTCAGGCTTCTCCATAACTATTCTATGCACGTCTTCTGTCTTCCTCCATCTAAAACCTAGGCCTCGAACTATCTTGCTTAATGTTCGTATACCACCTTTAAAATGTATGTCCTCAATCAGTTTCCTACGGATCTTTTCCAGCATTGGCCTCTCGCCTTTGGTATTGTGAAAATTATGAATTGTACGCCTCACCACGAATTTATCAAAATCGTCTAATTCACACTTCTTGACAGATTTTGGCTTCCTCTTTCCAGGCGTTGAAATGAATCCACCTCACCACTTTCAAATTTTTTGGCGCCTTGTATTATATTCCGCACCAACCTTTCGGACACTCTGTTGCTTCAGCCACTTTCTTTTGAATTGAGCATATGTTGCCTATGGGATGCGTTTCGTTTTTCGCAAATTTATACAAATTATAAATAACTTCCCTAGTTTGGCTGTAAAGTTTTGGCACTCCCTAATTTAGAGCAAAACTGTGGTTTTGCTAAGTACACTGAATATTATACACAATTTTCAAGGCTTGAGGTATACATCAAACGCACTTTCAGCTACGTAATATACATAAAATAGATGTAGACCGCGTCTCGGAGCGAGTCGCATTGTTGAAGAATTGAGTGAGCCCGGTAGTCAGCATTCGGGGGACATACAGGAGCCCTGCAATGGTCATTAAAATACGCCGATTGATATCGGTCTTTGCGCATCGTTGAGTTTTGGCAAGCTCTTCTTGCGGGTACTCTACTACGGGAAACAAATTGTTAACCTCACAGTCATAGACCTGTGCAATCGCATTTCTGTGTCAGTCCGGTCAATGGGTCAGAAAGGAATGCAATGTACCTGTTGCTTACCTCCAGGCAACGACTTTTGAACTGCTATGTCACACCAGGGAGCCAAATTTTACCAAGGAGCAATCCTTTGTTATACAAGCACATTTGCAGATATGTAATTTGTTCATTTAACATCCACGATTGCATCCAGATGTCGTTAGCATTCTACGCTTTGACCTGAAAGTTTGTGGATTTGATTCCTGACCTGGCTGTGGGGATTATCTTCAGTGTTTAACCCCTGACTCTGGGATTGGGTATTTTTGACACTTTTAGGATAATTTTATCCTTATGATGTGCAGGCTGTTCTTTCGCCGAGCCAACTCGCGAGAAAACTATATTACAAGTCCGTAAAATACTCAAATGCACATGCGCACAGGATACGCACTGCGCATGCTTCCCAGATGCAAAATTTCAGAGAGCATCAACAATATCTCATAGCTCAAGACAGACTGCAATAATGCGCTTCACCGCACTCCCCTGTAGTGAGATTAGACGACTGTCTGGACGTAAATAACAGATGTAGTAAAGTTGGGTGAGACAAAACTACTTGGTTAGACGATGGTCTGGGTGAAAATTACTGTTCTAGGCCTACTACAAGCAATGGGGTCTGGGGTGTAAGCCCCAGATTAGGTTTGTGTTTGTATGAAAAGCCGTATTCCATGTTCTCCACTTGCGAGATAAGCGGCAAAACAAAATGCAACACCCTCTAGGGATAAAATGTTCATCTCCTGTATCTTGGTCACATTATCTATTTCATAATAGAAAATTATTCGGATTTTGCTTACTCGCTCTATCGTAAGTTCTGCTCTCGCAACATAAGTATCTCAGCTCTCAACAGAAAATTGTTGTGTGTTGGTTTCTTCTCATCCCATCTGCTAGAGTGTGTGACTGCTAGCGCATGCCCATTGGCAATGTACGGACTTAGTCTAAATCCTGCCGTCGGTTCTGAAGGTTCAAATATGGTGAGTATATGACTGCACTAAAGTCAGCAGTTATACCAGTTATTATCCTCGTACATGTGAAATTGATACTGAAACCATCATAACAGCTTAGGCTTTCACGTCCGGCGTTCATAATTAGTTCCAAGTTGTTCGGGCTTGTAGGACGTGGTCCAGACTGGAAATCTCCCGACGTTTCACCGGAAATTGCGTCCGGCATTATCAAGGGTTCCGGTCCTTTCCTTAGTCAGCAGTGGAATGAAGACCGGCTCCACTGCTCGCATTATTTATACCGTGTGAGCGGAGCATTTTCTGCACAATCCGGCTAGATCTTCCGGTCTCACGTACATGTTGCCGGCTGCGGCGACGTCAGGTGTTACCTGTGCGACTGCTGGGCTGTAGCAGGAAGGTTCTTCATGTTGAAGTGTGCGTGATATCTTGGCCTTAGTGTTCCTAAGACCCGGGATCCATGTATTACGCAATGTTCAATTTCTGCCTTTCGATTGAAGTTGTCGGGATGATTGAATATTTCTATAGCTTCCCGTTGCAGCCTGGCGTGGTAGTGGAGAGTATCTCCGTGTCCCCGTACTGTAAATCGTGACCGGCCAAGAGAGAATGCTCAGCGACTGACAATTTCTCAGTTTGACAAAGGCGGCTGTGTCTGTTGTGTTCCTAGAGTCTGGTGGTCATTCTTCTCTTCGTGGTTCCTGTGTACACCTGCCCACAGGAACACGGGATTCTGTAGACACCTGCAGTGGAGTGTGGGTGGCGCCTGTTCTTAGTGGATCGCAGCATGATTCTGTGACATTCCATTTTTAAAAATCTGAAAGTAGCCTCTAAATCAGGCGTTATCAACCTTTCTGTGACTGTGAGCACCACCCTCATGCCATACCAATTACCCAATCACCATTTAATCGAATATTATAATAATAATTATGCAACAAATATGCTCCTCTCTTTCCTTTGCCTGTTTCTCTCTCTCAATCAGAAGTGCTGAGACAGCTAGGGATTCACAGTCGCCAGGCTGCTCCAACTGCTTGCATGACTCATGCAGATAAGATACATTTATGTATGGACAGTAGAGTCTTTCGTGTCCTCATAAAACAGGGATGTACAATTATTTCAATAATCCTGAATGAAAGTAGAACGCGGCTTATACACTTACATCAGACATGATTGTGACTCTTACATATCTTGTGTCCTTGTTTCGTCTTCTGGGCGATATTACGTATTGAAATTAGGAACCCTGGCCTCTCTCTACTGCACCTCATTTATATGTGCTAAAGTACATAAATACGTGTTTTTATTTATTGCTCTTTTAAGAACGGCTGCCATGTTCCAACAGCGCTTGCATCTCGTTCAACTGTCAACATGGCGCACTCGAGCGGCACACACCGAGGCGCACACGTTGTTGCCAACATGTGGGATACAAATTCACTGTTGATAAAAGAAAGTGGGATACAAAATCACTGTTCATAAAAAGTGGGATACAAAATCACTGTTGATAAACATTCATCGGGACGCGTTAGGCTGTAACCATTGTCAAAAACCATTGGATTGGACAAAACGAAGGTTAGAATGGTCGGGTGTTCATGCGTCATAGTACCGTAAGGGCGAGATTGTCAGTACTGTTTTAATGATGATTGATTGATGTGAACAATGGCAGTCACAGCTGGAAATTTGCCTGTATAAGTCGTGATCCTATTTGGGATGGTTGGGTGGGTCACGGATGGAGGAGGAGGAAACATCTATTAAAACATCATTCCCTGATTTATTTCTCATTGTTTGATAAGGTATTTTGGCTAAGATATCTGTTAAATTATGTAAATATGTGTTTTTATGTATTGCTCCTTCAATGATGGCATCCATGTTTGACAGCGCATGAAGTCTCTTAAACTGTTAATATGGCGCAGACATTGATGTCATTTCAGTTTTCAACATGTGTGATACAAAATGCTCGCACAGGTCTGGTCTGAATAAAGATTAATGATGTGTGAGTGCTCCACCATGGGTGTATATATGGCTAAGGCTGCGCTACCTATTAATTATTGGTCTGGATTCAACAAATTTTACTATTACAAAAAACACTAATTCATTTAGCATTACCTACATATTATTGATGTGTGACTACCCCACTGTGCGTGACAAAAACAGGCCTTGATGGACACACGGTACACTGGCAAAGATGTTGAACTGTCTACTGTTCTCCACTATCACGTAAGGATGAATCCGTTGTAAAATCCCCTAATCTACAGATTCGGCCTGATTCTACCCGCTGCTATTCATTCTATTCAGAGCCATTCATGTAGGCCATCCTCCTTGTGACCAGAAGGGAGGCTTTCTTTTGCAACTATCCAGCTTGAAAGGTAGTCAGTTCTTTCCTTCCACATTTTCATTCTGGCAGTGTGCTGTCCTTTCAAGGTCGACCGTCGTTTAAAAAAAGCTATTACAACCCAATTATAAAAAGCGTGGATGGTAAGTTGCTGTAGGCATACAGGTCCACATCAACTGCTTGTTGTGCAAAACCATCTACAAAGACAAGAGTCCTACTTATAAACATTTTTCACTGATTCAATGATATCTTTATTGTAGTGGAATCTGCTTTCCTTTATAATTTTATTAATGCAGCCAATAGCTTTTCAGGATGCGCTGGCTGCATGACACAGCAGTACCGTTCTCGCCTGCTGTTACCAAGGTTGAAGGATCTAATCCTGGCAGTCAGCTGACATTTGAGGGTGAGCAAATGTGAGGGAGCCGTGTCAGTAGCTTAACTGGCACGTTAAAGATCTTCTTTGGGGCAAAATTCCAGCAGACCAGCGTCTCTAAAAGATAGAGTAGTCAAAAGGGACGTAAAGCCAATAACATTATTATTATTACATTTCTGGATTGGTCAGAGAAGAGATTTTAGAAGTAAATTGGCAGTGGACCTATTGAATGGAACCATCCCGGCATTTGCCTGGTGGTGCAAATGGGAAACCACAAAAACCATTTTCAGGATGGTCGAGTAGAGATTCAAACCCTTGCTCTCCTAATGCTAGTGAGGCATAAATGAGTACTCTCGGCACCATGGCAGGTTCTTCTCTCCTTTAGACTTTTTGCAAGGTGTTCAAACAAAGATGAATTAGCTTGGATAGGATGAGAGGACATGTAGCCCCCAATCAAGATAACTGTTTTCAGGAACATTGGAGAACATTCACTGCCTCACCATAAAACTTTCTTCAGATTATCCCAAGTACTTGGGATTGCCAAAGCCAACCTTGCTCACTTTGAGTTTGGCTAGACATTTAAGACCCCTTTCTGGACACCACAGCATGTTTAGGTGAAAATTCCATCCCATTTTCTTATTGCTATAATTCAAATTTTATTTTTGATGAAATTCCATGTCACCATGCCATACGTTTTCACCTTCTCACTAGGGGCAGATGAGCTCGTAGTTCCGCCCCTTAAAACATCAATAACTAACCAACATCTTCTCACTCATTAATAATGATTAAAAACAAGCAAGGAAGGGGAGAGGTTGTCAGGTACTGTCACTAGCAGATGGGGGATTGGTTAGTAATGCCAGGTGGGATCAGGTACTTGTTTTATTTAGGGGCTAAGCTGTCTGATTTGAAGTGCTTGTTCTAGTGTGTACACTTACATTTAGGGTTAGGAAGGAGGTAGCGGTGGCCATAAGTTTAGTACCATCTCATTAGATTGCTAGGATAGTAGTGGGAAAGCACTTCTAAGAGGAAACCTATATCTTTCCATTTGTCCTCATGAGACTGAGTTTTTGTCGAAGCTTATGCATCAAATTCTGTACTTCTGAGGCAGGGATCTCAATAACAAATATTTCCAGTACTGTACCTAGAAGTGACAATTGACAGTAATTTCAACTCCTAATAACTCCCAGAAAGGTATGAAAATCATATATTTTTAATAATTAGCCATGTAGAAGTGTACAGTCAAACCTCAAGGCAGCAGTTGGATATTCAGGTGTGATTTTTTTTGTCACACCGCTTACCCTAGTACTTACTTACTCCATGGCGCTACAACCCGGGGTGGGTTTTGGCCTCTTGGACAACTGCTCTCCATGTTGGTCTATCCATCGCCTCGCTCCTCCATCCTCTCACTCCCATTGCGACGAGGTCTGCAGTCACACCATCCAACCATCTCTTCTTAGGACGTCCTTTCCTCCTCCTGGAGAATAGCCTCCCTTTCAACATTCTCTTGGGCATCTGGCTCTCCGGCATCCTCTCTATATGTCCCAACCATTGGATTCTTTGTGCCTTTATAAACTTTACGATATCTTGTTTTCCAATCAATTCGTTTAGTTCATGGTTATATCGTATTCTCCATCCATCTTCCTCTCTAACAGGGCCATATATTCTTCGCAGTATTTTCCTTTCAAAACACTTCACAGTGTTCTCATCATCCATAGTTAATGTCCAAGCTTCAGAGCCATAGATCACTACTGGTCTTATCATTGTCTTATATATCTTCATTTTGGTTGTTCGCGATATAAGTTGATTCCTGAGCATCTTGATGTTTGCATAGTATGCTCTGTTTCCAGCCTGTAATCGATCTTTAATACAGTTTGTCATATCACACTGGTTGTTAATAAGTACTCCTAGATACTTAAATTGTGTCACACCCTCAAATGTCTTATCGCCTATTTTAATATCATGCGGGGCTCTTCTTGTGTTAGATGTGGACATTACCATGCTCTTAGTTTTACTCTCATTCACTAATAACCCAATATTTGTAGCCTCTTTCTCTAATTCTAAATATACTCTTTTCAGTGTACGCTTCTCTCTTGCTATGATCACTGCATCATCTGCATAGGCACAGATCTGACTTGATTTGTTAAAAATAGTGTCTCCCTGGTCCACTTTACTGATTGCTTTATGTAGTGCAAGGTTAAAGAGTACTGCAGACAATCCATCTCCTTGTTTTACACCCATATTAATTGTAAAGGGTTTACTCAGCTTATTTCCATTTTTCACTCGTGCCCATGTGTTATCTAGTGTCATCCTTATCAGCCGGATTATCTTTCCAGGTATCCTCATTTCTCCTAGTAATTCATATAGTCATTCTCTACATACACTATCGAAAGCTTGTTTAAAATCTATAAAGAGCATGTGGAGGTCAATATCATGTTCATAAAACTTTTCCATCATCTGCCCAATTACAAAGATTTGATCCGTTGTACTCCGGTTGGGTCTAAAACCACACTGATATTCACTCCGAATTTCTTCTGAAAATATCTTCATTCTTTCTTTCAGGATACCTGATAGGATCTTGCAAACAACATTCAATAGAGTAATTCCTCTGTAATTGTCACTTGCTAGTTTATCTCCTTTCTTAAATATAGGACATATTATTCCTCCCCTCCATCCATCTGGCATGTTCTCTTCTTCCCATATTCTTTCCAATAGTTTATGTATTCTATCTTCCAATGCCGCTCCTCCATATTTTATAATTTCTGCTACTATACTGTCTTCCCCTGGTGATTTGATGTTTTTCATTTTCTTCATTACATTCGCCACTTCAAATCTTGTAGGACTCATAATACTTGCATTCTCATTCTATGATTCTGATCTAATTACTTCTTGTCCCTCGTTTTGTTGCATATGTTGTTCAATTTCGGGCTCTACACTTTCACTTAGAAGTTCCTTAAAGTGTTCAGGCCATCTATCTAACACATTGTTCTCATCATTCAGGATCATCCCTTGTCTATCCTTGCATCTTCTTTCCCTAGGTTGGAAACCTTTCCCCATTTTACCAATTGCCGCATGGAATTTTCTTACTTCACTTCCCTGGTTTAATTCTTCTATTTCTATAAATTGTGTCTTTATGTGTTCCTTTTTCTTTCTTCTACATACTTTGTTGGCATTCAACCTCAGTTGCCTATAATGTTCACAGTTGCTTCTTGTTTCTCTGAAGATCAACTTTTCTCTTGCTCTATTCTTCTCTTCTATTGCTTCCCTACACTCTTGATCAAACCATTCATTCCGGGTTTGCTGCCTCTTTCCGATTATTTCTTCTGCAGCCAGTTTAACTACTTCCTCTATTTTCTTACACTCTTCATTGAGATCATCCCTCTATTTTTCTTCTTCTAAATTCTTTTGTATTTCTCTCTGATATTCCTCCTTAATTCTTTCATCTCCTAGTCTTTCAACGTTTATACTGTTCTTCCAGGTTTCAGATTCTGTTTTCGTTTCAGCCAGCTTTTCTCTAAGTACTGCTTTGACTAGATAGTGATCTGAATCACAATTTGGTCCTCTACAACTCCGCACATCTATAATTGACGAAGAGTATCTTGCATTGATTAACACATGGTCTATTTGATTCACGGTTGTAGAATCAGGAGCCTTCCAAGTACCTAGATGTATTCGTTTATGTGGGAAACATGTGCTTTTGATCACCATATTGTTCCTGATGGCAAAATGACCAAGTAGTGTGTCATTCTGGTTACTAACATCATGTAGTGTATGTTCCCCTGCATATCTCATCAATAGATCCTTCCCAATCTTTGCGTTAAAGTCACCCATTATTATCAATGTATCGTATCTCTGTATTTCACCGCATATCTGTTCCAATTGTTCATAGAACTCTTCCTTCTCATCCTCATCTTTCTCTTCAGTTGGTGCATACACTGACAATATGGATATGTTCCCGAATCTTCCTTTGATGCACAATTTACAAAATCTTTCATTTATGGCTTCATATTCCATAATACTATTCCTTACTGACTTGGATACCATAAATCCTGTATCATGTTGTCCTGTTCTGCTATTTGGACCACTATGCAATAGTGAAAATTCCCTATTATCGATCCTTCCTTGTCCTTGCCATCTTACCTCATGTAACGCTACAATGTCTAAATTAAATTTAGTTATCTCTTCTCCTATTTCATTCATCTTTCCTGGTCTAAACATCGTTCTTACATTCCACGTCGCAATATACAAATCTCTTTACCGTAATCCAGGCCGAGGTTGTCTTCTGTTAAATCCGTCCTTCCGAGGCAATTGTCCTTGTTTCGTAACAGGTTCTTTTTTATGGTGTGGGGTTGTTATCCCCACGTCCAACCCCCAACCTGGAGGGCCAGAGTATCCCGTTTAGTCTGGATCATCACCTTCGACCTGTCCGGCTTGGGAGACCCTACCAGTAGCTAAGCTACCGCCGGCATAGCTCTCAGGATCATTTGACCACGCAAGCTCCACCACCGCGTCAAGGTAAGGATACCATTGGTGGAGCGTTTACCCAAGTATTGAAAGTATTAATACATTTGTGTGTAGAATTTATATATTAACAAATTACATATTTATTGCCTGGTGCAGAACGAATGTCATATTTAGCACTAGCTCTTCATCTTCTTCTTCTTTTGCTTCTACTACCACGCGATGAGGCCCAGTGGACCGCGCGCTGCTACAAGTTTCCTTCTCCATCGTCTAATATCCATAGCTACCATCCGCCAAATGTTCACACGTATCGCTGCCAGTTGCAGATCTTCATGGAGTCCATCACTCCACCGCTTCCTTGGTCTACCTGGTGGTCTTCTTTCTGTGGGGATGAAATCCAGTAGCTTCCGTGGCCATCGGTGGTCTTCCATCCGGGCTACATGTCCAGCCCACTGCAGTCTTCTGGTTTTGATGGTTCCAGCTATGTTGGCATCATGGTACAGGTCTTCTACTTCATGATTTTGTCTAATCCTCCATTCAGCCGTGTGTACATCCCTCACCGGTCCGAAGATCTTCCGAAGAACTTTTCCCTCAAAAAACGAGTAGTTTATGAAAGTCCTGTTTTCGGATACTCCATGTCTCACATCCATATAGTACAACAGGTTGGATCAGAGTTTTATACTGACGAAATTTGAACTGTCTGGAGAGACATCTGGACCGAAGATGCTGTGTTAAGCTGTAGAGAGTTCGGTTTCTTGCTTGGATCCTGGCGTTGATTTCTGCCTCACATGATGAGTTCTCCGTGAAAAGCGATCCTAGGTACTTAAATTCAAAGACCCTCTTGTATTACTGATCCCCTACCTGGAGTGACTGTAGTTGCCCAAAAACATGGCCTTGCCCGCGATTCATATTGAGGTACTCCGTCTTGGTTTCATTCACGATTAGCCCAAATTTGTTGGCAGCTGCTTTGAGTGCTCTGGTCATTTGCCTCAACTCTTCCTGAGAGCTGGAGAGTAAACTGATATCATCTGCGTAGGCAAGGTATGCTAGGTTCTTCCCTTCGACTTGGATTCCTTCAAAATTATCTCGAAAGGTCTCACGTATGATCTTCTCCAAGGCAAAATTGAACAGTGTAGGAGATAAACCGTCTCCTTTCCTGAGACCCTTCAAAATTCTCCGTCACTTGATTTCCCATTTTTTTCTTACCGCGAGTATCGCTCAGGCAGATCGCTACCAAGTTGAAGAGTTTCTAGGCCATTCCAATCTCTCTTAGGCAACTGAGTAGGCTCTTTTGGTGTATGCAATCATAGGCCTTCTTGAAATCTACGAATAATACGTTGAGTTCTTTGCCATATTCACCCAGTTTTTCAGTGAGCTCTCGGAGAACGAAGATATTATCTAGTGTGGAACGCCCCAGCCGAAAGCCTCCCTGGTATTCTCCAAGCACTGATTCTGCCACTGGTTGAATTGTATCTATGATGCAGTTGGGCAAGATCTTGTAGCAGACGTTAAGCTGGGTGATTCCTCGATAGTTATCACATTTCAATTTGTCACCCTTCTTATAGATTGAACAAATCAGAGCTGTTTTCCATTCTGACGGTAGTTCTTCTTTGATCCAGATTGCTTGTGTCAGTCTGTGCAGATTTCCTGCTAGTTTCTCTCCTCCTTCCTGGATCATCTCGGTCTGTATTCCATCTTCACCCGGGCATTTATTCTTCTTGAGCCGTTTGATCTGGGTTTTAATTTCATCCAAAGTGGGTGGCGGATAATCCAAGTCGACTGTGGTTGGAGACTGGAATTCAAATACTATTTCAGAGTCCTCATAATTGAGAAGCTGGTCGAAGTACTCCTTCCATCTCTTGGCGATATCATAATCGTTGGTCAGAATTTTTTCACTAGAATCTTTGACAAATTTCTGTCTCGACAGGTAACCTTTGCTAAAATACTTCACCTTTTGAAACATTTCCCTGGTGTTGTTTTTTCTGAAGTCTGCTTCTGCCGCGACGATGATGTCCTTGACATATTTCCTCTTTGCCCTTCTCAGCGTTGCTTGAGTAGCCCTTCGAACCTTCTCAAATCGTTCTTTACCCTGCGCCAGATCTGTTTCCGGCAGCCACTTATTCCTGGCTTCCTTTATCTGTTCCAGAGCATCTGCACATTCCTTTCCAAACCAGATCTTCTTGTCTACTGCGTCTCCCTTGAGGGTCTCCTTTGCTGCAGCAGTCAGTGAGCTTTGAATCTTTTCCCAAATTTGTCCAGGGTCTTCGTTCACGTCCAGTTCACTGAGTGCTTCAAAGCGGTTGTTAAGTTGCAGCTGACATTCTGTTTTTATGGCTTCATATTTTAGTTTTTCAACACGGTATCTCTCAACCTTCTTTAGTTTAGCCCTGATCCCTCCTTTGCATTGAACTTGTAAGTGGCCTCTGACCAGGAAGTGGTCACTTCCACACTCTGCACCCCGTGCCGTCTTAACATCGGACACCCTTCTCTTGGTTTGTAGATCAATAGCGACATGATCTATCTGATTTATAATTCTCCCATCTGCTGAAATCCAGGTTCCCTTATGAATGTTCCTACGCTGGAAGTTTGCACTGGAGATGAACAAGCCTGATGACGCAGCAAAGCTAATGAACCTTACACCATTATCATTGCTTACCTCATGTAGGCTGTGCATTCCTACTGTACCCTGGAATAATTGTTCTTTCCCAATTTTAGCATTCATGTCTCCGATAAGGATCCTCAAGTGTCCATTTGGGATAGCATCCACTACTACTTCTAGCTGCGCATAGAACTCGTCTTTCACTTCCCTTCCACTTTCTTCCGTGGGAGCATGACAGTTCACAAAAGTCGCCTTGTGATGCTTTACGTTCACTGTTAACACAGAGATTCTGGGGTTGATAGACACAAACTCTGATACATTAGTGGCCAAGACCTTGCTCACACAAAAACCAGTACCCAACCTATGCCCTTGTTCACAGGCTCCATATAGGAAAGTCGAGTTCTCAATATTGATTCTGCCCGCATCCTCCCACCGGATTTCTTGCAGTGCAACTAGATCTAGTTTTTATTTCTGGATTTCTTTGACCACACTGGTTGCAACTCCTACCTTGTGGAGACTCCTTACATACCATGTTCCAAATCGAATACCATTTATTCGCCGTTGTTGTCTAGTATTATCATTCATATTCCGAGGCTTACTTGTAGCGTTGAAAGCATAATTCTTTAATTTTTTACGAAGAAAGGGTGCTGGCCTCTCATCCAACCTGCGGTGTTACCCTCACAGCTTACAGGGTTGCTGGCTTTTCTATTAGGGACTCGACTATCAAAAGGGATCATATAGACAAAACAAGGCAGAATATAAAAGGTATGGCTCACCAAACACTCTACAGAAGTGCGTGCATTGAATCTTCTAGAAAAAAAATCAAAATCTTGAGGTAATGTAATATCTCATTGCTAGAACTGCAAGATTTATTCGTTTATGTGTGCATAACCTTCAATATTCAAACGTTGATTGCGTTTTGGTAAGATCTATCACCATATAAAAAGGTAGGGTATATTTCGTTATTCATTGCAGTCCCTATGTAGGCGGCTTTGGGATTTCTAAGACGTGCCCCCGTTGAAGCAAGGAACTACAAAATATCCAATCAAGGCTATATAAATAACATGGCAGCTAACTAGGATATCGAAACACAGTCCACAAATTGATGAAACCATTCCAACAAGAAAGTACCCATCTAGAAGGCAATATGCACTCGCACTGGGAAATCCTTAATAATTCATGAATTCACTCGATGATCTCTAAACAAATAGCATAAATACCATTATAAAATAAATATGATGCACCGCATCGCTATCTGGGTCTTATCACACTAATAATATATAACAAATCCAAGACTCTTCTTTTTCTTACTGCCTACTTGATATTTCTACTGTCGAACTGCCTTCTTGATTGTTCTCGCACTGCCTTCTTGATACTCTGCTGCTAATCATATCATTATGATTCATTTTAACAGAATACATATGAAATTACGTGTTGGTCTGGGAATCAAGAGGTCCGGGCACTGGGCAAGCCTTTCATGATCAACTGCTGTGCACATTGCATTTTCTCGTAAGTTGGCCTATTTATAAGAAATTTAAGGTGATGAGCGGTGTCGCGTTTATTAATCTAGTTGATCCATATCGTATTCTTTATTTAGGCTAGTGCTGGTGGAAGCTACGAATCATATAATAAAATGAGTTCCGTTATTATAAACCACAATATCTGTAAAACACTCCCTTTTACAATAGATTAATATTTGTGCCAATTATATTATGAAATACCGGTGTAGCCTATAAACAATTTTACGTGAGGTTTCTTCTATGTCTGGTTACACATCATATGCGACTACTGTAAGGCTCGTACAGTTTTTATTATTATTATTATTATTTAACTCACAGGGGTTCTTCATGAGGCACGACAAAGCATGTAGAACAAGTAGGAGTCCACGCAGCACGACCTGCTTTGGATGAGACGGTGACGCAACATAGCGGCGAGCAAGAGGGGTAATAATCTCAAACGACAACTTCGTTGGCGGCAAGGCTTGTGGAATTGCATTTCGGACCTTCGACCCGATTGCGTGGAAATGTAGGATAATTATAACTTGTTTCGATACGAGAACCGTTTCCGAGATATATTGATTCGAAAAAAAGGATGAAAATCTGGGCCCAAAAGAAAGGACCGGCCCTGCACCGATTTTAACTCTCAACAATAGGGTTCCTCACAGGCCGCAACCCTTTCGCCGTACCAAATATCTGCTCGATATCGTGAAACCTGCGACCTGTACTTTGCAAAACGCATAAACGTGACGCACATACTTACAACTTCAGGAAAAACAAAAACTGTGAGAGATAGCAATAAATCGTTAAGGGTAAGAAAGTTGCATACCGCAGAGATCATACACCTGTACATTCAACGTTTTTCGATACGACCAACCGTTTTCGAGATATATCGAATAAAAAAGGATGAAATTCAGGGTCCCAAAAAAAGGTCCGGCCCTGCACCGATTTTAACACCCAACAACAGAGTTCCTCACGGGCCCCAACCCTTTCGCCGTACCAAAATGTCAGCTCGATATCTTGAAATGTGCGTCCTGTTCTCCGATAAACGCATAAACGTCACGCACATACACACATTTTCAGGGCCCCAAAAAAGAAAACTGTGAGAGATATCAAAAAAATGTTATGGGTAAAAAAGTTTCATACCGCGGAGATCTTACAATTGTGTCTGGAACTTTTTTCGATACGACCAACCGTTTCCGAGATATATCGATTCCAAAAAAGGTCGGGCCCTGCAACGATTTTGACGCCCAACAATAGGGTTCCCCACAAACCCCAACTCTTTCACCGTACCTATTTTTAGCTCGATATCTTGAAAATTGCTACCTGTACTTTGCTAAACGCAAAAATGTCACGCACATACGTACACCTTCATGGCCCCACAAAAAGAAAACGGTGAGGGATATCATAAAATCGTTATGAGTAAAAAAGTTGCAATTCGCAAAGGTCTCACACCTGTACATTTAACGTTTTTCGATACGACCAACCGTTTTCCAGATATATCGATTACAAAAAAAGAATGAAATTCAGGGCTCCAAAAAAAAAAGGTCCGGTCCTTTACCGATTTTAACGCCCATCAATAGGGTTCCTCCCAGGCCCTAGCCCTTTAACCGTACCAAATTTCAGATCGATATCTTGAAACTTGCTACCTGTACTTTGCTAAACACCAAAACGTCACTCATATACATACATATTTAGGGCCCCTAAAAATAAAACTATGAGTGATATCGAAAAATCGTTAGGAGTAAAATAGTTGCATACCGCGGAGATCTTGCACCTGTACATTTAACGTTTTTCGATACGACCAACCGTTTTCGAGATGTATCGATTCAAAAATGGATGAAATTCAGGGCCCCAAAATAGGTTCGGCCCAGCAACGATTTTAACGCCCAACAATAGAGGTCATCACAGGCCCTAACTCTTTCACCGTACCAACGTTCAGCTCGACATCTTGAAAATTGCGACCTGTACTTTGCTAAACGCAAAAATGTCACGCACGTACGTACTCATTCAGGGCCCCACAAAAAGAAAACGGTGAGAGATATCAAAAAATAGTTCTGAGTAAAAACGATGTATTCCGCGGAGATCTTATACCTGTATATTTAACATTTTTCGATACGACCAACCGTTTCCGAGATATATCGATTCCAAAAAAAGGATGAATTTCAGGGCCCAAAAAAAAAGAGGTCCGGCCCTGCACCGAATTTAACGCGCAACGATAGGGTTCCTCACAGGCCGCATACCTTTCGCCGTACCAAATTTCAGCTCGATATCATTAAGATTGCGGCCTGTACTTTGCTAAACGCAAAAACGTCACCCACATACGTACATTTTCAGGGCCCCTAAAAAGGAAAACGGTGAGAGATATAAAAAAATCGTTAGGAGTAAAAAGTTGCATACCGTGGAGATCTTAATCCTGTACATTTAACGTTTTCGATACGACTAACCGTTTCCGAGATATATCAAATTTAAAAAAGGGATGCAATTTAGGGCCCCCCAAAAAGGTCCGGCCCTGCACAAATTTTAACACCCAACAACAGGCTTCCTCGCAAGCCCTGAGTCTTTCACCGTACCAAAATTCAGCTCGATATCTTGTAAATTGCGACTTGTACTTTGCTAAACGCAAAAACGTCACGCAAATACGTACATACATACATACATACAGTACATACATAAGGACAGACGTTTTTTGAATTTTTTTTCGACTCTCATTTATTTATTTATTTATTTATTTATTTATTTATCGTATGGCTTTTAGTGCCGGGAGTGTCCGAGGACATGTACGGCTCGCCTGAGTCTGTAGCTGCTTCCAGCGGACACCCTAAAGGATGAGCTACAAGTTCCGTTCAATTTCAAGTAGTTCCAACTTTCGCCACCAGATATCAATGATACCTAGTGGTGAACGTTGGAACTTGGATAGAGCGTTCTGACGAAATCTAACCTAACAAATTTTGCTTTACACAAGTTAAGTATGTGAAAGGATCTTTTACATGCCATAAATCTATGACATGGGACCGCCGGCTTTACTTCCCCTCCGAAGGAAGGCATACTGAAGGATTTTTAACGCTCTTAAAAAATCCGACGACTTTGGCCGGGTTTGAACCCGCTATCTTGGGCATAGCTGGGTAAATTATTGACTGAGGAATAACCTAACCACCAAGGGAAGGTGATTAAGAAAAGGAGGTAGATTTTGGACTGGAGAAAAAGGATAGAAAAATAGGAGGAGAGTCCCACAAAAGTTATAAATTTAACCTTAAATGCACTTAGATGCGGTTGCCACCGCAAATCCGTTCTCGGATACCTAAAGTGGGTAAGGGCTTGGTCCAAGCTAACGGGAAACACAGCCAGAACTTGGGCGGTTTGCAAGAGAGTGGCTTTAGTGTAATCCCTCTCAAGCATGTATCTGCCTACTATGGGGAAGAGTGATGGTCTGGCAAGACTGAGAGTAACAAATTTATTGTATGCCTGTTCAAAGCAATTCGTTTTTGCAAAGTAATTCGAAGAATGCCAATAATTTAAATCAGGTTTGGTATTTCCAATTTTCAAAGTTATGGAGTTCCTGAAAAAGCGACCAAGTGCTTCCAAGAAGGAAAATGATAAAATATTATACCTTGGGGAGTAATTTTGGTAAATGAACCAATGGTTTCATTTGGAAATGGCTAAGCTTTTACTCAGCGAGGAGCCGGCTAAAAGTTTAGACAAAGAGAAACACTTATCTTTTGGAAAACTGACCATAAGTTTTCGGAGAGGATCTCCACAAGCAGGTAGCTGGCGTAGCGAGCTTTACTTGCCTTACTGGCCAATTAGAATTAGCTATTAAAGCTAAAAGAAACTTTAATGAGATTACCACTAAGAGTTCTTGCTCAAATGCAACGAGTGGTGAAAGCCCTATTGATGGATTTAATGGCATTGAGTAGGGAAAGCCATGGAAGACAGGATCTTGCCTAATCGTTGTACTAGAAAAATGAGAAAGCGAAAAGAAACGCTTAATTTATTTAACAATTCAAAAGAAGTTAATAACTTTAACAAATATATAATTTCAATTTGATTAACAAATTTTGGGTCACAGACCTCAGAAAACATTAAACGTTTGCTCCAGGCAATTGACAATTTATGAGGTTTCAAACCTTATATATGTTCTAAAATCTTTATAAGATTTAAAAAAGACAAATGTAGTAATTAAAGTTTAAACATTAAATTGAGTACAAAGAGTGTACTTTAAGAAATTCTTGAGAGAATGTTCTAGAGAGAGTGACAACTTCAAAAATAACAATAAGAAAAACATGAAGAATAAGATAGAAGTTCCTACAACTTCTTATATTTAAGCTGAATTACTTTATAACAATTATACAAAAGAGAGCAGGTCACTTACGGTGAAACCTGAAGAGAAAGTCAAAAGGAAAGTTCTAGACTTCCTATGTTTATGTAGGAATCACGAGCCAAATGGGGCATTTTCCATTTCGTGAAACCTAGAAATAACTCACTCAAGAGTTGAAAGAATTGTTTTCCCTGATTATAGGGAAGGAAAAATGTAAGTTTGAACCGTGTATAAAACACGTAGTTATACAGAAATTAATTAATGATAAACCAACAAAATGGAAGGGCACTTCGTGAGTGACACCTTATAGAAAAGTTACAATTTTATAAATATGGTTTGTTAGTAGAAGGTTTAGGAAAGATCGTTGGGATATAGGATCAATGTTCATTGCCTTATTTAATGTAAACGGACGATCGCGACGCGGTAGAAAAGTAGAACAAGCACTAGTTTTCACTATAGTCTGTAAAATGGATGCAAAGTTCACTGTAAAGACACGGAAGTTTATGGGAAAGAAATTTATTGCAATAATGAAAAGAATTGGTTGCACTAGGTAGGCGAGAGTCTATTTCTTGAGAAGGTTGTGAATTACAATTAAATGTGCCATAGAACATTCCAGCGGTGGAAGAAAATTCGCTATTGCGGTAATTTACAAGGAAGATTCCTCATTTTAAATAGTATTCCCACAAGTGAGAGAAAAATACATGACGGCAGGACTTGTAGATAAAGTACAGGATCTGGAAGGTTCCAGAACGATCTTAATAGAAGAATGGGGCCAAAGATAATCCAGCGGAGGAACTACCTTGGTGATTTATAGACAGCGGGTATTAGATAATATCCCACGTAGTGAGAAGATTTCCCAATTAAATAGCTTAGGAAAAGTTACTTTCTATTAAGGTTGGCTTAGACAGACAAAAGCTCAACATGGCAAATCCCACGAAGAATGATTTTTGCCCCAAAATAAGTAATCTCACGCTGTCTATAAAATATCTTTAAAAGTATGTAGAAGTTAAAACCATGAAGATGAGGTTAAAACTTGAAGTAGGTACTTATCTTTGTTGCATGTCTCAGGTGAAGTTTCCTTTGACGGATGCCTAATGTGCCAACATGCCGTAGAACGTAGAGAGTGTCTCTTGGTTTGAGGAGACTGGCTCGAGTTGAGCCTTGACTGACCGAGTCAACTGCCGACATAGAAGTGAGACCTACTCAGCGAAGCACAGAGGGTCCTAGGAAGGGAAAGAGTGGGGGTAGGAGACATAAGGAGAACATATAAGCATGACCAACATTGTAAACTTAAATTCTCTTGAGGAGATGGTCTTCAAAGAGTTGATAGCAGGCGATACTAGCACAGCATGGTGAGTGAAAAAGTAGACGAAGTTCTCTTGCTCATGGAGATAATAGATGGCGATGGCAGCAAAATCTGGTGGCCAGATGGAGAAGGAAGTCCTCTTGCACCAGGAAGAGTTGAAGAGCTTCAGAGATTCGCTGCTAGATGACGCTAGGTGGGTCATGGAAGATATATATCTAGAACAGACTCATAAAAGATATAAGCGACATGATCACCAAAGAGAAAATAGAAGATCACTGTTGGTGTTTGACAAAGAGGAAGGAATGAACATGCAAAAGCATTAAAAATTATATTCTCTCGTACCGTGTATTCCAAGAATACACCAATAGCAGTTCAGCATGCTACCGACTACGCCACCGAAGCCGCTTTTTCGACTCTGATTCGATTGGTAGAGGTTTGAACACTGAGCGACGCTTAGTTTCCGAGATCTCGAAAAAACCTACCATGGCTATATGAAAGCCTATAGGATCTAGATACGGCTTTCATAACAAGTAGGAGTCCACGCATGGATGCTTTGGATGAGAAGGTGCGGCAAGATAGCGGCGAGCAAGAGGGGTAATAATCTCAAACAACAACTTCGTTGGTAGCAAGGTCTCATGCCTCGCATTTCGGGCCTGTGGCCCGATTGTGTGGTAATGTAGGAAAATTATAAAATGTTATTCTAGGCAATGCTGACACCATCACATGGTTATGAAAGCTGGACGTCCTCGGAAATGGGAAATATCTTACTGCTGTAAATATATGATTCAACTTATTGAAAAGGTTATAACGGGTTATTATAGATAATTTACCGTAGAATTCAATTAGACCATTAGTTGAATTTTTACCAATTATTATATTCATTTGAGCCCCATTATTTTCAAAAACCAAAAACATTTAATAACATCAAAACGGTGAGAGATATAGAAATATGACAAGGGGTAGAAATGTTGCTAATCACTGAGATCTTACACCAGTAGATTTAACTTTTTCGATAGGATCGACGGTTTCCGAGATATAACGATTCGAAAACCCCTAATTCATTGAGTATCAGCCAACAACTACCAAATGTGAAAGTTGATGAATATTAGTACGTATGATTGCGCTAGAATCAACTATTTAGAAATACTTGTAACATATTATTATTATTATTATGCTTGCCACGGTGGGTGTGTGGTTATAGTGTCGGACTACCAAACCCAAGATTGCAGGTTCGCTCCCGGCCATGGTGATTGATTTTTGAAAGGCGACAAAAATCACGATACTCATGTCATACGTTGTTGGCATGTTAAAGAACCCATTTGAATTCAGTAGGCCGTGTTCATAAAGGCAAAATTAATCTCGGAATCATTGTGCTCGGGATTTTCCGCCAACACAACGTTCCTAATTTCTCAACTAGAAAGCGGTATAGCGTCAAGGAGCTTAGATATCTAATCTCCTTGACATTCATAGCGCTCCAAGGAGCATTAAATTCGACACGCAAGCTGCCCTCTGGGTGTCAATTAGCAAAGCTTGCACTAGGCACCCGAGGCCATACGATATTATTATTATTATTATATTTATTATTATTATTATTATTATTATTATTATTTTCCAATGTGGACTATGTCCAGCCTCCTGTATAGAAGACGATCTTCGCCAAGGAACAGAAGAAGCATTGGAAGTGGCCAATTTTTTGGGCGAAAATAATATAACTCTGTAAAATAAGTATGCGTCCGATATGAGAATAGTAATAATGGACATATTCAGGGCCCCAAAAAAAGAAAACGGTGAGAGATATCAAAAAATCGTATGGAGTAAAAAAGTTGCATACCGCGGAGATCTTACACCTTCACATTTAACGTTTTTGGGTACGACCAACCGTTTATGAGATATATCGATTCCAAAAAAAGTTTGAAATTCAGGGTCCCCCAAAATGATTTGGCCCTGCACCGTTTATAACGCCCAACAATAGGTTTCCTCACAAGGTCTAACTCATTCACCGCACCAAATTTCAGCTTGATATCTTGAAAATTGCGACCTGTACTTCGCTAAACCCAAAAATGTCACGCACAATGGACATATTCAGGGCCCCAAAAAAGAAAACGGTGAGAGATATCAAAAAATCGTTTTGAGTAAGAGAGTTGCATACCGCGGAGATCTCACACCTGCACAATTAACGGTTTTCGATACGACCAACCGTGTCCGAGATATATCGATTCAAAAAATAGTTTGAAATTCAGGGCCCCCAAAAAATATCCGGCCCTGCACCGTTTTTAACGCCCGACAATTGCTTTCCTCACAGTGTCTAACTCTTTCTCTGCACCAAATTTCAGTTTGATATCTTGAAAATTGCGACCTGTACTCGCTAAACCCAAATATGTCACGTACAATGGACGTACTCAGGGCTTCAAAAAAAGAAAACGGTGAGAGATATCAAAAAATCGTTTTGGGTAAAAAAAAGTTGCATACCGCGGAGATCTTACACCTGTACATTCAACGTTTTTCGATACGACCAGCCGTTTCCGAGATATATTCATTCCAAAAAAAGGAATGAAATTCAGGGCCCCAAAAAATGTCCGGCCCTGCACCGATTTTAACGCCCAACAATAGGCTTCCTCACAGCCCCTAACTCTTTTATCGCACCAAATTTCAGCTTGATATCTTGAAAATTTTGACCTGTACTTTGTTAAACGCAGAAATGTCACACACAATGGACATTTTCAGGACCCCCAAAAAAGAGAACGGTGAGAGATAACAAAAAATCTTTTGGAGTAAAAAGTTGCATACCGCGGAGATCTTACACCTGTAGATTTAACGTTTTTCGATACGACCAACCGATTCCGAGATATGTCGATTAAAAAAAAAAGTTTGAAAATCCGGGCGCCCCAAAAAGATCGGGCCCTGCACCGTTTTTAACGCCCGACAATAGGTTTCCTCACAGGGTCTAGCTCTTTCACCGCACCAAATTTCAGCTCGATATCTTGAAAATTGCGACCTGTACTTCGCTAAACCCAAAAATGTCACGCACAAAGGACATTATCAGGGCCCAAAAAAAGAAAACGGTGAGAGATATCAAAAAATAGTTTGGAGTAAAAGTTTTCATGCCGAAGATGTCTTACACCTGTACATATAACGTTTTTCGATAAGACCAACCGTTTCCGAGATATATCGATTCCAAAAAAATGTTTGAAATTCAGGGCCCCTAAAAAAGATCCGGCCCTACACCGTTTTTAACGCCCGACAGCAGGATTCCTCACAGGGTCTAACTCTTTCACCGCTCTAAATTACAGCTCGATATCTTGACAATTGCAATCAATACTTCGCTGAACCCAAATACGTCACGCACAATGGACATTTTCAGGGCCCCAAAAAATGAAAAAACGGTGAGAGATTAAAAAATGGTTATGAGCAAAAAAGTTGCATACCACGATCTTACCCCTGTACTTTTAACGTTTTTCGATACGACCAGCCGTTTCCGAGATATATTGATTCCAAAAAAAGGGATGAAATTCAGGGCCCCAAAAAATGTCCGGCCCTGCACCGATTTTAACGCCCAACAACAGGCTTCCTCACAGCCACTATTTCTTTCACCGCACCAAATTTCAGCTTGAAATCTTGAAAATTGCGACCTGTACTTTGCTAAACGCAAAAATGTCACGCACAATGGACATTTTCAGGGCCCCCCAAAAAGAAAACGGTGAGAGATATCGAAAAATCTTTTTGAGTAAAACGTTGCACCGCGGAGATCTTACACCTGTACATTTAACGTTTTTCGATACGACCAACCGTTTCCGAGATATGTCGATTCAAAAAAAGTTTGAAATTCAAGGGCCCCCAAACGATTCGGCCCTGCACCGTTTTTAACGCCCGACAACAGGTTTCCTCACAGGGTCTAGGTCTTTCACCGCACCAAATTTCTGCTTGATATCTTGAAAATTGCGACCTGTACTTCGCTAAACCCAAAAATGTCACGCACAAAGGACATTTTCAGGGCCCCAAAAAAAGAAAACGGTGAGAGATGTCAGAAAATAGTTTGGAGTAAAATTTGCATGCCACAGAGGTCTTACACATGTACATATAACGTTTTTCGATACGACCAACCGTTTCCGAGATATATCGATTCCAAAAAAAAGTTTGAAATTCAGGGCCCCTAAAAAAGATCCGGCCCTGCACCGTTTTTAACGCCCGACAACAGGTTTCGTCACAGTGTCAATCTCTTTCACCTGTCTGAATTTCAGCTCGATATCTTGAAAATTGCGATCTATACTTCGCTGAACCCAAATATGTCACGCACAATGAACATACTCAGGGCTTCAAAAAAAGAAAACGGTGAGAGATATCATAAAATCGCTTTGAGTAAAAAAGTTGCATACCGCAGAGATCTTACACCTGTACATTCAACGTTTTTCGATACGACCAGCCGTTTCAAAGATATATTAATTCCAATAAAAGGGAAGAAATTCAGGGCCCCAAAAAATGTCCGGCCCTGCACCGATTCAAAAGCCCAACAATAGCCTTCCTCACAGCCCCTAGCTCTTTCACGGCACCAAATTTCAGCTTGATATCTTGAAAATTGCGACACGTACTTTGTTAAACGCAAAAATGTCACGCACAATGGACATTTTCAGGACCCCCAAAAATGAAAACGGTGAGAGATAACAAAAAATCTTTTGGAGTAAAAAGTTGCATACAGCGGAGATCTTACACCTGTACATTTAACGTTTTCGATACGACCAACCGTTTCCGAGATATGTCGATTCAAAAAAAGTTTGAAATTCAGGCCCCCCAAAAAGATACGGCCCTGCACCGTTTTAACGCCCGACAATAGGTTTCCTCACAGGGTCTAGCTCTTTCACTGCACCAAATTTCAGCTCGATATCTTGAAAATTGCGACCTGTACTTTGCTAAACCCAAAAATGTCACGCACAATGGACATATTCAGGGCCCCAAAAAAGAAAACGGTGAGAGATATCAAAAAGTCGTTTTGAGTAAGAGAGTTGCATACCGCGAAGATCTCACACCTGCACAATTAACGGTTTTCGATACGACCAACCGTGTCCGAGATATATCGATTCCAAAAATAGTTTGAAATTCAGGGCCCCTAAAAAAGATTCGGCCCTACACCGTTTTTAACGCCCGACAGCAGGTTTCCTCACAGGGTCTAACTCTTTCACCGCTGTAAATTTCAGCTCGATATCTTGAAAATTGCGATCTATACTTCGCTGAACCCAAATATGTCACGCACAATGGACATTTTCAGGGCCCCAAAAATGAAAACGGTGAGAGATATCAAAAAATCGTTATGAGCAAAAAAGTTGCATACCACGATCTTACCCCTGTACATTTAACGTTTTTCGATACGACCAGCCGTTCCCGAGATATATTGATTCCAAATAAAAGGGATGAAATTCAAGGCCCCAAGAAATGTCCGGCCCTGCACCGATTTTAACGCCCAACAATAGGCTTCCTCACAGCCCCTAGCTCTTTCACCGCACCAAATTTCATCTTGATATCTTGAAAATTGCGACCTGTACTTTGCTAAACGCAAAAATGTCACGCACAATGGACATTTGCAGGGCCCCCCAAAAAGAAAACGGTGAGAGATATCAAAAAATATTTTTGAGTAAAAAAGTTTCATACCGTGGAGATCTTACACCGTTATATTTAACGTTTTTCGATACGACCAACCGTTTCCGAGATATGTCGATTCAAAAAAAAGTTTGAAATTCAGGGGCCCCCAAACGATTCGGCCCTGCACCGTTTTTAACGCCCGAAAACAGGTTTCCTCACAGGGTCTAGCTCTTTTACCGCACCAAATTTCAGCTTGATATCTTGAAAATTGCGACCTGTACTTCGCTAAACCCAAAAATGTCACGCACAAAGGACATTTTCAGGGCCCCAAAAAAAGAAAACGGTAATAGATATCAGAAAATAGTTTGGAGTAAAATTTGCATGCCGCAGAGGTCTTACACATGTACATATAACGTTTTTCGATACGACCAACCGTTTCCGAGATATATCGATTCCAAAAAAAAGTTTGAAATTCAGGGCCCCTAAAAAAGATCCCGCCCTGCACCGTTTTTAACGCCCGACACCAGGTTTCGTCACAGGGTCTAACTCTTTCACCTCTCTGAATTTTAGCTCGATATCTTGAAAATTGCGATCTATACTTCGCTGAACCCAAATATGTCACGCACAATGGACATTTTCAGGGCCCCAAAAAATGAAAACGGTGAGAGATATCAAAAAATCGGTACGAGAAAAAAGTTGCTTACCGCGGAGATCTTACCACTGTACATTTAACGTTTTTCGATAGGACCAACCGTTTCTGAGATATATCGATTCAAAAAAATAGGATAAAATTAAGGGCCCTAAAAAGGGTCCGGCCCTGCACCGATTTTAACGCCCAACAATAGGTTTCCTCACAGGCCACAAATCGTTCACTGTACCAAATTTCAGCTCGATATCTTGATAAATGCGACCTGTACTTTGCTAAACGCAAAAACGTCACATACATACATACATACAGGCTTTTTCCAACATACCACGGCTATATGAAAGCCTATATGATCTAGATCCGGCTTTCATGACTAGACCTTTGTCTAGCGATAGCCAAGCAATTACCATATGAAGTGCAAAGACTATTAATCTCGGCAAACGCCAAGACAGCGATTGAGATGGAGGAGGTACTCAGACAGCTGGGAGTCCACGCAGCACGACCTGCATTGGATGAGAAGGTGCGGCAAGATAGCGGCGAGCAAAAGGGGTAATAATCTCAAACAACAACTTCGTTGGCAGCAAGGTCTCATGCCTTGCATTTCGGGCCTTTGGCCCGATTGTGTGGTAATGTAGGAAAATTATAATATTTTATTCTAGGCAATGCTAACACCATCACGTGGTTATGAAAGCCGGACGTCCTCGGAAATGGAAAATATCTTACAGCTGTAAATACATTATTTAACTTATTGAAAAGGTGAACACGAATTATTATAGATAATTTTCCGTACAATTCAATGAGACGATCAGTTGAATTTTTACCAATTATTATATACATTTGGGACCCCATTTTTTCAAAAACCAAAAACATTTAATAAAATTAAAACGGTGAGAGATATCAAAATAAAAAGTTGCTAATCACTGAGTTCTTACTCCTGCACATTCAAGTTGTTTCGATACGACCAACCGTTTCCGGGATATATCGATTCAAAAAAAAAGGATGATAATCAGAGCTCCAAAAAAGGTCCGGCCCTGCACCGATTTTAACGCCCGATAACAGGGTTCCTCACAGGTCCTAGTTCTTTCCCCGTACCAAATTTTAGCTCGATATCTTGAAAATTCCGACCTTTAGTTTGCTAAACGTAAAAGCGTCACGCACATACGTACATTTTCAGGTCCCCAAAAAAAGACAACGCTGAGAGATATCAAAAATTGTTATGGGTAAGAATGTTGCATTCCGCGGAGATTTTACACCTGTGTATTTAACTTTTTACGATATGACCAACCGTCTCCGATATATATCGATTCCAAAAGTGTTTCAAATTCAGGGCCCCAAAAAAAGATCCGGCCCTGCACCGATTTTAACGCCCAAAATTAGGGTTCCTCATAGGCTCTAGCTCTTTTACCGCTCGAAATTTCAGCTTGATATCTTGAAAATTGCGACCTGTATTTTGCTAAACACAAAAACGTCACGCACATACGCACATCTTCAGGGCCCCAAAAAAGAAAACGGTGAGAGATATCAAAAAATCGTTTTTAGTAAAAAAAAGTTGCATATCGCGGAGATATTACACCTGTACATTTAACGTTTTTCGATACGACCAGCCGTTTCCGAGATATATCGATTCCAAAAAAAGTTTGAAATTCAGGGCCCCCAAAAAAGATCCGGCCCAGCGCCGTTTTTAACCCCCGACAACAAGTTTCCTCACAGGGTCCAACTCTTTCACCGCTCCAAATTTCAGCTCGATATCTTGATTATTGCGACCTGTGCTTCGCTAGCCCAAAAATGTGACGCACAATGGACATTTTCAGGGCCCCAAAAAATAAAACGGTGAGAGATATCAAAAAATCGTTTGGAGTAAAAAGTTGCATTCTGGGGAGATCTTACACCTGTACATTTAACGTTTCTCAAAACGACCAACCGTTTCCGAGATATATCGATTCCAAAAAAAGTTTTAAATTCAGGGCCCCCAAAAAAAGATCCGGCCCTGCACCGTTTTTAACGTCCGACAATTGGTTTCCTCACAGGGTCTAACTCTTTCACCGCACCCAATTTCAGTTCGATATCTTGAAAATTTCGACCTGTACTTCGCTAAACACAAATATGTAACGAACAATGGACATTTTCAGGGCCCCAAAAAAAGAAAACGGTGAGAGATATCAAAAAATCATTATGAGTAGAAAAGTTGCATACCGCGGAGATCTTACACCTATACATTTAACGTTTTTCGATAAGACCAACCGTTTCCGAGATATATCGATTCCAAAAAAAAGTTTGAAATTCAGGGCCCCCCCAAAAGATCGGGCCCTGCACCGTTTTTAACGCCCGACAACAGGTTTCCTCAGAAGGTCTAACTCTTTCACCGCTCCAAATTTCAGCTCGATATCATGAAAATTGCGACCTGTACTTCACTCAACCCAAAAATGTCACGCACAATGGACTATTTTAGGGCCCCAAAAAAAGAAAACGGTGAGAGATATCAAAAAATCGTTTTGAGTA
This sequence comes from Meconema thalassinum, assembly GCA_946902985.2. Lineage (NCBI taxonomy): Eukaryota > Metazoa > Arthropoda > Insecta > Orthoptera > Tettigoniidae > Meconema > Meconema thalassinum. Next base: position 93,307,379 of record OX336395.1, on the reverse strand, counting down.
AAAAAGTTGCATACCGTGGAGATCTTACACATGTACATGTAACGTTTTTGGATACGACCAACTGTTTCCGAGATTTATCGATTCCAAAAAAAAGTTTAAAAATTCAGGGCCCCCCCAAATGATCCGGCCCTGCACCGATTTTAAAGCCCAACAATAGGGTTCGTCACAGGCATTAACTCACCGTACCAAATTTCAGCTTGAGATCTTGAAAATTGCGACCAGTACTTTGCTAAACGCAAAAATGTCACGCACAATGGACATTTTCAGGACCCCAAAAACAAGAAAACGGTGAGAGATATAAAAAATCGTTTTGAGTAAAAAAGTTGCATACCGCGGAGATCTTACACCTGTACATTTAACGTTTTTCGATACGACCAACCGTTTCCGAGATATATCGATTCCAAAAAAAAGTTTGAAATTCAGGGACCCCCAAAAAGTTCCGGCCCTGCACAGTTTTTAACGCCCGACAACATGTTTCCTCACAGGGTCCAACTCTTTCACAGTTCCAAATTTCAGCTCGATATCTTGAAAATTGCGACCTGTACTTTGCTAAACCCAGAAATTACACAAACAATGGACATTTTCAGGGCCCCAAAAAACGAAAAAGGTGAGAGATATCAAAAAATTATATTTTGAGTAAAATCGTTGCATACCGCGGAGATCTTACACCTGTACATTTAACGTTTTTCGATACGACCAACCGTTTCCGAGATATAACGATTCAAAAAAAAAGTTTGAAATTCAGGGCCCCCTAAAAAGAACCGGCCCTGCACCGTTTTTAACGCCCGACAATAGGTTTCCTCACAGGGTCTAACTCTTTCTCCGCACCAAATTTCAGTTCGATATCTTGAAAATTGCGACCTGTACTTCGCTAAACACAAATATGTCACGCACAATGGACATCTTCAGGGCCCAAAAAAAAGAAGACGGTGAGAGATATCAAAAAATCGTTTTGAGTAGAAAAGTTGCATACCGCGGTGACCTTACACCTGTACATTTAACGTTTTTCGATACGACCAGCCGTTTCCGAGATATATCGATTTAAAAAAATAGGATGAAATTCAGGGCCCCAATAAAAGGTCCAGCCCTGCACCGATTTTAACGCCCAACAATAGGGTTCATCACAGGCCCCAACTCTTATACCGTACCAAATTTCAGCCCGATATCATGAAAATTGCGACCTGTACTTTGCTAAACGCAAAAACGTCACACACATACGTACATACATACTGAACCCGCTGAGCTAAGGTTCATGTGATATTTTTCATGACAGCACATTTATGATGGGATGTAGTACCTTTGAACACACCCAGAAAGCTACGAGAAGCTGAGAGCTTATACAATTCTCTTTGAAGTAGCGGAGAATCGCACTTTTGACTTTGGTGAAGTCTGCTAATTATTTATCTGAGGTCTTATTAATCAATTTTATCTTTCCACGAGACTCAGAATATTCCATTTCGTCATTCAGTATTATTGAAACATTTTGGAGAATGTTTTTTCACTTTAAGGTACGGTAATATCATTGCAGATACGCAAACAGGAATGTAAGTAGTCGCTCAACGACTTAGTTTGACGACTTGCTTCCACGAGGAACGCAGTTCCTTGCACTACGTCTGGAGAATCCGCCCTGTGTAGGCGTGTTATTATATCCGTCGCATTAGACGTGGCAAACAGTCCGCTTTTCAGCGTGGAAATCATTATCGGGTGCCATCGAGCACAATTATACTACGAATCACTGTTGTTGATGTGCAGTGATCAACACGAATTGTATAGTGAATTATTTGGCAAGTATTGTGAAATTTACGACATTTCTGTAGCACCACATTTTTACACCCACGTGTTTGTGGAGGGCCGAGAGCCTGGTGCGAAAATATACAGGTAAATGTGATATTAGTACTTTGAACAAGTGTTATAATAAAAGTACATTATACACAGATTGCTACAGTGAATTTATCTATAATAAAACGACGCCCATTTCACGGATGCCACGTGATAGAAAAAGTAGCGTCTGTACACGTGAGGAACCGCAGAACAGTGCATGGCATTTATCATTTACATCTGCAAAGTGTAGAGGCTGTGTTACCAGTTATATTTAAAGCCTGTGATATCTGCGACGAATACTGTAATTTTCAAGTGATAATAATGAATAACTACAGGTCTTATTCTACCGCCCACGTGGTCAACTTTATCAACACCATGTTCGAGGCCGAGACCATGTGCTAATACCATTATGGTATGAGGGAGATGTCTCGGATGGGACGAGCATGATTATGGAACTTCTAGAACATCGAACGAGAAGGAAGGAATCGAGGATGCCTTTCCTAGGTATGTCCAGTCCATTCACGAGGTCAACTACAGGGACAGACCGAACCCTGGTCTTTGGGAGAGCCCAGATGGAAGTTCTGATGAGGACGATGCCAATCCTGAAAGCCAGAGGTGCTTTTGTTCAACCCTTGTTGTTGGACAGAGAGCTAAGTGTGGGCTCCTTCATATCGTGAGTTTGTACAACCCTTCCTTGTTCTAGTTTCTGGTGGTATAGTTAGGTTAGTTTAGTTTGTGAACCAACCGAACTTAGTGACAGCCATTTCATAGGTAGGGAATGTAATTAGTCTAATTAGATATCATTTATCTACAGTGATTGTGAGTCACCCTTGGGTCTGATATTTTGGTCAACCCTGGTGCAGCTTGATGGACGTCGTGGGACGCCAATTTCTGTCTATTGCTAAACGTGATTGTAATCATTTTGAGGCTAATTTGTTTAACCCTATCTGGGGTGATTTTTCAAGTCTTTGCAGATTCTAGTTATGGCAATCTGATGCCATGGTTATGTTTCTTTAACTGCACTTTTTGCAGCCAGTCAATGTTACGCCCCTGACTTCGTTAGAGTAGTCGTATCATTTGGGTAATCGACTGTAATTACCAGTTTTGTAACTGCATTATATTTCATTTGAGATGAGCTCAGAAGCCATCCAGGTCAAGTGTAGACCTTATAAGTAATAGGGATGTTTCGTTGTTGTCTAGCATCGAACCCAGTTCCCAACGTATCATTAAGCAGATCCAGCAGAGAGTGGAGTTTGCGTATTATTATTTTGTTGTGTCAAGTGCGATGACACGTGTTTATTTGATATTTGATACAGGTCAGAAATGAAGAGTATTTTATCTTTGAGAGCAGAGAGCTCCAGCAATTAGTGACATTGCTACCTTTCAAATGTCTTTGTTGTGAAAGACAGAGTTATATGATTGTATTCAGCTTGATAGCGTGCTTTTTATGCACATATTCTTCGAGGTTTATAACCTATGGTAAATGTATTCTTATGAGGCCAGTTTTAAAGTTATTCTCTTGCTTAAATTGCCGGCCTAGTTAGTGTGTTGTGTCATACAGCGCAGGAATCTTGTAGCCTGCGGCGACACGAACAGGTTTTGTGTATACTTCTCAGCGCCCGTGTGAGAGCGCATGCTTCTAAGTGAGACAGACTGATGTTAACATAGGACAGAATGCTTTTAGCATTCTCTTTCCCTTTCATTGCAATTATAGCTTATGGAACCCAGTGTCCATTCTTGTATCTGATCATATGTTCTGTAGAATGTCATTTGTTAATTAAACGCTGTTGCGAGTACCGTTGTTTTGACGGGTACAGTTATGTCAGGTTTCTATAGTACGTTGTAGGCTAGCCCCGCTAGGGAGGTTTTTCATGTTTGAAAGTATTTTTGTGTACCATGTCCGGGACTGTTCCCGTGGACCAGATATTTAGGGAGGGTAACTGATTGTGTCCAGGCCCGTCCCAGAGTTATTGAACGCGAGCTGTGCGCCGCTGGTAACTTGTGTTATTGTGTGTCCGAGTTGTTATTGCTCGTTGATTGTATTCCGACTTTTGAGTCGAGGCTTTTTGGCAGAGATGATCTCAGGGAGACGCTCCGTGCCCAGGCTTGTCAGTATTATTCGACATAAACCAACGATAACCTAAACCGACATAATATTATTAATAATAGAATGCATAATTTTGATAAACAAAAGCTAACTAACGAATACTTTCTGCTTAACCTTGTTCATTTGCATTTGGAACCTGCTGACATAGCCGTGCTAATGAAGGTATTTCCTGGAGGAAATACCTTTAGGACAGCTGACATTTTTTTTGTTGCGACTGAAGCTTGCTCGAACCCTGAGTTCGTAGCTGGTGGAGCGCAGGCCATACGATGTTAGACGTAGTCTTCACTACGCAGTCGTCACCATAATTACACACATTAGATGACTATAGCTTACAAACAGTAAACCAAGGTGTAGGCAGGCATTTGAATAAAACTGTGGTCTCTTATTTATTTATTTAATGATGTAAAAGTGTATGAATCCTCTATGTTACCCTTGTGTGTGCTGACTAGCACCCACCTAGTTCCTAAGAATGACTTAGATGTTTTTTTATGGCTGGTCACATAGCTTTGAATGTAATTGTTTGATATTACGGACGTCACCGCCGTAAATATTGTTATTAATTGATAGGACTTAGCTAGATGAATTAACGTTAAATGTAAATGTGGAGATGGTATCATCCTAACTTAGATTTGTTTTGCTACCCTGTTAAATGTAAATTCCGATATTAGCTTGATCTTGTAACTTGACCTAGGGATTTGCGTCGTACCATTTTCCTAGTGTTGCTGTTGTTGCTTTATTATTGTGAGACAGATCTTTCGCGAGGGTTTACTGTAACTTCTCAGGTAGGGACCTGCTCTTTATTTTTGGTTATTTATTAGCTTGCGGATTAGCCGATAGAAACCCTCCGAACTAGTATAGGGGTTTGTAAAATTTACAATAAATTTTCACGGTGTTTTACATAAGTCTGGGTGTTTCTTTTCTCAGTCTAGTTTTTAAGGTGAACCTTTCCTTAGGCAGTCTATGACCTTCGTCACCATGTACCACGATCCCCGTGGAGTACAGTTTCTCATGCCGCTTTGACCTATTTGGAAGTTCACCTGATCCTCACGGTTGTTAGGTCCGACGGATGAGATGTTAGTGAAGTCATTGCGGTTGTTGGCTATCCTGGCAGCTCCTCTGACGGGCTCATTACATACATACAGACTGACTTTTTCCAACATACCACGGCTATATGAAAGCCTATAGGATCTTTAGATCCGGCTTTCATAACAAGTAGAACTAAAGCCTATTATCATATAACCTACTTATGTTAATTGCCACTATCAACATACAAAATTTCAGTTTGATTGCTTTAATAGATTCGTAGATATTGAGAACCGTCTAAATATTGCGGATGGACGCCTTGTTGGATTTTTATATATGTAGGTCTTAGAGTTAGATAGATAGATAGATAGATAATGCCTTTATTGGTGGCGAAGTTAGGGCTCAAGGCCCTCTCTTACACTTAACCACTAGAAGAATATACATCTACATGACTTATAATTACAAATACAAATAGCACAAATAATATTAATAGCTATAGGAATAGTGATAATATGAATAATGGTAGAATCATTGATTTCAAAAATACACAAAGTAAAGTACCCTTAAATGACGTAACTACAGTAATTCGATCATTCATCTCATTCATTCATTCGTTCATTCAACATTTATCCAGGAAGTCAGCGGGCTCAGCAAATACTATCAGCAAGCCACTTTAAACTTGCGATGAGAAGGATTGTCTCTAATGCTCACAGGTAGCAAACTCCATGACCTGTACGCAGAGATTATGAACTAGCGGTTGTAAACAGCAGTACGGTTTATAGGTATGGCAAGAGAGGAGCCAGATCTCGTATTGTGGTCATGATAGGTCGAGAGGTAAGAAAACGGTAAAACAAGATAATTAGGGGTATTAGTGGAAAGTATTTTGTGCAGTAGTGATAACATGTGGAGTTCACGACGCTGGTGCACTCGAAGCCACGACAGCTCCTTATAATAGGGTGATATATGGACATCATATCGCAGGCCAAAGATATATCTTACACAGTTGTTGAGGCACCGGTCCAGTTTCTTGTTACTGTCGCAGGTTATTTCAGTCAACACAGTGTCACAGTAGTCAAATATAGGTAGTATCAGAGAGCGAATTAGTTGTAATTTAAGTCGAACAGAGAATACATTACCGAACCGTTTCAGAGGATATAAGCATTTATGTACTTTATTACATGTGCTTATCACCTGTTTAGTCCAATTTAAGGTCTCAGTCATAATAATTCCTAAGTTTGTCACTGAAGTAGAGTAGGGTATGATTTTATTGTTTAAAATTACTGGCGAGATGTCACGTTGCTTGAGGTAATATAAGTTTTTACTGGTACCGATAATAATCACTTGAGTTTTATTTGGGTTTATTAATAAACTGTTTTCATAAGCATAGTCACTAAGCTGTTGTAGGTCAGAATTTATTTTAATAATTGCATTATTGATATCGCTCGGTTTTGAATGATAGTAGATCTGTACATCATCTGCATACACTTGCAATTTGCAGAAATTAAGGGCTTTTGATATGTCATTTATTTGGATGATAATTAACAGTGGCCCAAGAACCGAACCCTGGGGGTCACCGAGGGTCTTACTTTGCCATCCCAAACTCGCATTTCCCACTATCACACGTTGCCGGTGATTTTAGAGGTAAGAGGAAAAGAACCGGAGTGACACACTATTAAAATTTAGTTCTCGAAGTTTCTGCAGTAGCAACTGAGAGTTGACGGTGTCAAAGGCACTACTGAGATCTAATAATGTCAGTACAGTCACGTCCCGTTGGTCCATTGCACATATGATATCATCTGTCACTCGTAGTAAGGCTGTCGCAGTGCTATGTCCCTTTCTGAAGCCGGATTGGAAGGGGTTGAGTAGGGTATGCTTTGTAAGGTATTCAGTAACTTGTGTATGAACTAGACGTTCAAGTACCTTGGATATGGTGGTAGGATGGATACTGGACGATAATCTGAAGGAGAATCAAACTTGGAGCTCTTCGGGATAGGTCTAATTAGTGCATCTTTCCAAATATCTGAGAACACTCCGTTTGTCAGGCAGTAGTTAAATATATGAGTTAGTATTGGCAGAACATCTCCCAAGACATCCTTAATCAGTGATATAGGAATGTCATCATTACCTGTGGCATTGGATGAAATAGAGTATATCACTCCTTTAACTTCATTCGAGCTGACATTTCTAAAAGAGAATTGCTCAAAAACAGACTGCTGTTGTAACAAGGGTACCGGTAGTGAACTTTTAGGGAAGGAGGTAGAGGCTACTTTTGGCCGTGCGAAGTGATCATTTAGAGCCTCTAGCGATATGCTTGGTACATGTTGTTCAACTGTCTTACCAATCCCTAACGTACGTAATTTACTCCATTTTTGTCTAGGGCTGTTGGTTTTCATCAGTTCCTGAAAGTATTTATATTTAGAATTTCTAATTAGCTGCTTGGTTCTGTTTCTCAGAATTCTATATCTCTCAAAATCAACTGCATCATGTGTCAGTCTGTATTGTCTGTATATTTTGTCACGACTGGCCATAGCAGATCTTACCTCAGCCCTTAGCCACGCAGATGAAAAGTGGGTAATTCTTACCCGTTTCTTTGGTGCATGTTTGCCAAATATTTCTAGTACCATTAAATTGAATGTATTTACTTTAGAGTTTATGTTCTGAGAATTACGTACATTATCCCAAGGCAAGTCATATGCATCATAGCATAGTTTATTCTGGTTAATATGTCGTAAGTCTCGTATTGTAATGTAGCATGGTTTATACTTAGGTATTCGTATAGAATAACATACATACAATAGATCATGTGAAGAGATGCCAGGAGCAGGGATCTGTCCGTGTTTAATTACTTTCTGAGGTTGATTTGTCACAAGAAGATCAATTAAGGTATGGCTCGTATGGTCAGAGTAATGAACATGATTAGTAGCGTTCAGGGGTAAAACCGTCATGTTTGTGGCGAGAAATAAATTCAGTAGGGTGTTAACTTCACCAGACTGCTTTAAAAGGTCAGTGTTAAAATCACCCATGATTATAATGTCGTCGTATGCCGAGGCAAGACCTGCTAATGTATCTTCAAAATCAGCAGTCTGTCTTATTTTAGGTGGCTTGTATACAATCCCTATTAATATCTTTTTATGGCAGTCTAATTCTACAAACATAAATTCTGGTCGCAGTATAAGTGTTAGATCAGAAGTGGAAATTATCTTACATTTTAGGTCGTTTCTGTAATAAAGTAGAAGCCCGCCACCTATTTTGTCAATACGGTCATGGCGTAATATAGAGTATCCATCAAGGTTAGCTGCAGATGACGGCAAGTCTTGACGCATCCAACTGTCACTGATTCCAATCATATGTACATTGTTTACTTCAAATATAGCCTCTACCTCCTCCAGATGTGCTAATAATGACTGACCATTTAGGTGGCAACACTGTAACGACCGCGGGTGGCTCTTAAGCTGCTCTTGCAACACAAGTCCCGTTGAAACTGGTAGGGACGGGAGAGAAGGGGTGGGCGAAGTTAGGGGAGAGGAATGCAGGTCAATGGTATTGACGTTGTCCTGGTCAACAAACATCTGAAAGTGTGCAGTGGGAAATAAAATTAAGTAAGAAGTAAAATGAGCTTACCTGAGCAACCTGGTGAGCAGATCCACTGACTTTCACAAGCACACACATACACACACACAAATATAAGCTAATTACTATACACATAATTTCTTTCCTAGGTTCACTTGTTCATCCTACTCCCTGCCATGTTGTTTAACTACATCATCGTGCATATTTGAATTTTGCTTCCATCCTCCCTTAAAACACAAATACATCCAACTTGAGTCCAGCATTTCTGCAATCCCCTTATATGCCGTGCCTGATTTAAGATAGTTTTTCTCACACTTGTGAGTGACTCAGTTAGCATGAGCCCACTGCCCTTAAAAGCTCGCTTCGCACGCCACACACGATCTCGATCATGATACCGAAGAAACTTGATGATAATCGGTCGATTTCCTTGCGAGAACACCCCAGCAGACGTTCGATATCGGCGACCCAGCCTGTGGCAGCGATCCACATCAACAGTGAGATATCAACTGAAAGTTTATTTTTCAGTGTCTCGAGTGCTTTGTTGTAGACGTCCTCAGACGGCTGCTCAGGGACCCCGTGCAACAAGAGGCAGTTTCGGCGACTGTACAGTTCAGCCTCATCCAATACCTCGTCTTGTTTATGAAGCCGGTTTTCCAGTTCCTTCAACTCCCCTTTAAGTCTGGAGATGTCATCACTGGCCTGTTTCTTGAACGCCTGGAACTCATCGCCAAGCGCTTGGAGCACGTTTGGTGGGTTGGCGGCACTGACAGCTGAATCTAGACGAGCCTGATATTCTTTCAAGGAATCTTCGAAAGCCGATATCTTCCTAGCTACTTCCTTTAGAGACATCGCGTTTACTTTTTAGTGAAGAGGATGCCTAATAATATAACTTAGTTCACACGAATCAGCACTTTCTGCAACTTAACTTTCTATCTAAGCAGGGTGTAGCAAGAGCAACTTCACTCAACCATCACACTTGCCGCCATCTTGACATAGAGTTATGTACTGTTACATGAAGATTATTGTGTACGTCTAGTATTCAAACTTCAATCGCATGGTTAGGATACAAGAAGTAAAAACGAGATTATAAAATTTAGCACAGCTGCCATCTTTTGGTTATGGAAACAATTGAAATAAATTAGATGCTAGTGGAATAACAGTTGTATAAGGATTTACTGTACCAACTGTCACTGCACTCGGATGGTTAAATTGCGAGAAATGTCCATGTAAATATGTATACTTCGCGTCACTGCCATGTTGGATTTGTGATAACCAGGTTATTGAAAGTCCTATAGGTGAACTTATGTTCATAGGCCCTATGATCATTAAAAATTCAGTTTGATTGCAGTGATAGATTCGTATATTGAGATCTGTCTAAGTATTTCGGATGGTCGCCATGTTGGATTGTTATATGTATAGGCCATAGAGTCGTGTACCATAAAACGAAAATTATTGCGTAGGTTCTTTATTCAAACTTTCACTTCTATCGCATGATTACGACACAAGAAATAAAAACTTAATTTTGAAATTCGCACAGCCGCCATCTTGAGGTTATGTAAACAACTGAACTAAATTAAAACCAGAGAATTACAATGTGTATAAACATTTGCGCTACCAAGTTGTATTGGGTTTGAATTATGAAATCGCGAGAACATTCCATTTAAAACTTTTAAATTCGCTTGGCCGCCATGTTCAGTTTGTAGTTAACCGGTTTTTGAATGTCTCATAGATGAACTTCCAGCAGTATCCTTTATCTCTTTACCAAATTTCAGGGTGATGCGGGTAATAGTTTCAGAGATATAGAATGCCGTTGAAATATTTCGCACAGCGGCCCTCTTGAGGATTTTATTTTTATTTTTTTTATTGTTCATACTCTCTGCATGCTCCACTACATAAGTAGTACTACATGCACTTACATTACATTTTATAAATGAACAAAATAAATTACATTATAATAATTCAATAATTACTAGATGACTTAGTCTTAACAATATCAAACAATATTATTCATAGTTTTTCCTTAGAGCTTGAAAATTCAGAGCATTAACAAATTTAGAAAATTCCTTCAAATACTTTTTTAATAGCACAGATTTCTGAATCGGCCAGTTATCATCTCTATTAACACTATTGATCAAGAATTGCCTAATATTTTTCACTTCACTGCACATGAAAAGTATATGATCTATATTCTGAGGGCTACTTTTACAGGAACATTCGGGATTATGTATAATTTTAAGTCTGTGTAAGTACGAAGCAATATTTCCATGTCCAGTCAGTATTGTAGTCATATTAGGTGTTAAGGTGATTTTGGATTTTAATCTACCTGCAACTGTTGGAAAGAATTCTTTAGTAAGTGTGCCTTTTGAAGTTTGTTCCCAATTTTGCTGCCATTCATGAATTGATTCTTCTTTGAGGTTTCTTTTAAAAGTTGAGATGGGTATTCTATCGAAACAAACCTCGCTTAATTTTGTAGCCTCCTTTGCAATTTTATCAGCCAGTTCATTGCCTGCAACACCTGTATGTGCCTTAACCCATTCAAATTTTACTATCCATTTTTTTTCTTTTTAGAATAGCTGTAGTCCTTCTTATATTCTCAATTAGTTCGTTATGATTTCTGAAGTCCGCAATGGAGTAAATTGCTATTTTACTATCTGTGTAAATAATTACTTTCTTATCTTCATCATCCTCTGTCCTAGTAGTATCTAAGAACTCCAGAGATTTAAGTATAGCTAATTGCTCCGCCTGATTATTCGAACAGTTGTCTTGCAGTCTATATTTCAATTGGTCAACTAATTCGTGCAATCTAAATATAGCTATGCCAGCTCCCACTCCTTCTTCACTTTTGCTTCCATCTGTGTAAATTTTCCATGGGATATATTCATTTAATGCTATTCTTGGATCTTTGGTACCAGGAAAATAGGCTGGATGGAGCCATCTCATAGGTTTTTCGGGGTGGTCAATGACATAGTTCATAGTTGTTTTTCCTGACTTGATTTTGTATAGAGTAACAATCTCTTTAGCCATTATATCTATAGGAGTAATTCCTGTAATAATGCACAGTGCCTCATTAGATACAGTGCGGTACGATTTTGCTTTTCTCAAGAGAATAAGTCGTTGCACTCTCACGTATTTAAGCATATTACATTTCTTTTCTATGGATTCAATCCAGACCGGAGCAGTATATAACAGCATTGGCAATATTGCTCCTTTATAAATTGTTTCCAAAGCCTGGTGTTATAGACCCCATCCTATTCTAGCCGATTTTGATAATGCGTTTATTAATTTAATACATTTTTCACTAACTTTATTGATGTGGACATTGAACTTAAAGCGAGAGTCTATAGTTATTCCTAGATATTCCATCGTATCTACTTGTACAAGACGTTTCCAATTCATAAAGATATCAATTGTCTTCTTTGCTTTTCTTCTTCTTGATATTAGAATAACTCTTGACTTACTTTCATTAAAACGGGTTTTGTTTTCTGTTGACCACTTAGTAACTTTCCGTAATTCCATATTCACAATATTTTCTGATTCAATTTCAGTTTCAGCCCTGACTGCAATTATAAGGTCATCAGCAAATGCTATAGCTTTGGTGTTTTTACCGTATTCCAAACTGAGCAGTGAATTATACTGTACTTTCCAGTACCCCGGTCCACAACATGAACCTTGAGGACATCCTTTATTAACTACTGTTTCTACTTGGATACTATTGGAATTCATGAACGTCGTTCTATCCTTGAAGTAGCTCTTAGTCAGGTAGTACAAATTTCTCGGGCATTTGAGGTCTTTTAGGGCCTTTAGGACACATGGCCACCACGCAGAGTCAAAAGCTCCTTTGACATCAAGACTAACTATAACGGTAATTTGACCATTTTTGAACGCCTCAGTTATAAATTCCTTAAGTGCCATAGCTGCATCAGTAGTAGACCTTTGAACTGTGAAGCCATATTGATTTTCGTTCAGTAGTTTATTGGTATAGAGGAAGTGATTTATTCTATTTATTAGAAGTTTCTCTAATACCTTGCCCGCCACATTTATCAGGCTTATTGGTCGGAATTTAGAGGGATCCTGAATCTTATCTTTCCCTGGTTTTGTGATTGATATAAGTCTCGCATTTTTCCATCGCTTCGGGAAACAAGCAATCTTCAAGCAACCATTATATAATGATGTCATAGTTCTAGGGATACTTTCATACGTCCACCATAGTATTTTACTAGTGATTCCATCTTCACCTGGTGTCTTTTTATGACCTAGATCTTTGATTGCAGATTTAATTTCTTCTTCTGTAAATTCCCAGTCGTCCAGAGTGTTTATTGGTTCCTCTACTTCCTTCCTGATTTGCTTTTGCTGAGCAGTATCTTCCATTTCATCATCCTTCTGAATGAGATGGTTTAATATACACTGCATTGTTTCCTTTAAGTCTCTTGTGTAGTGACCTTCATTGTTAATAAGAGTTGATACAATTTGAGTGTTCTTAATTTTTCCTGATGCTGATTTATAGACTATGTCCCAGGGATTTGAAGAAATTTTACTACAGTATTCTTTCCAAGACAGTATCTTTGCATTTCTGATTTTAACTTGGTATTTAGTTTTTTCAGGAAAGTATTCAGTTTTTCGCTGATCTCGGAGGTCATTATTATTTAACGTTCTCTGGAATTTTCTTCTGAATGCATTTACTTTCTTCCGCATTATCGTAAGTTCTTCATTCCACCAAGGCACTGTTCTGTGTTTTAGGCTGATGGTTTTGCCAGAAGGTCTACTAACTTTGAAAGCCTGCATGCAAACTTTCGTCTGGGCAGAGCTAACTTTATTTACTCTGTCCTCCATATCTGCAGAATTATTTATGTACACTGATAGTTTGTTGTCAATATCTTCAGTATGTTCTTCCTGTATTATTTCCCAGAACTGTCTTGCTATTTCTTTCTTTAACATTTCTTGATAAAATTCACGATCTTCTTCTCTCGTTATATATTTGATACCGGTGAATCGGGTTTCTGTTGTATCATAACAGAAGTTTTGTGCTACTAAGAATTGCAAAATTCTGTGATCTGAACAACTCTCTTCTTCGCTTATCCTCCAGTTATATACTTCCTTGAGGAGTTTGTTATTGCTGATGGTCAAGTCCACGTTACTTTTTCCTCTACTACTTTGGAAAGTGGTTAATTCACTGTATTCGTTATGTACAAACAGCTGATTTATTATTAGGAATTCCTCTAAATTCTTTCCCCTTTCATTGGTTAATATATCATGCCATGTTGTAGATCTGGAATTACTGTCCATAGTAATGAGTAGCCCTTGTCCACATTCTTCTTCTGTTAGGTAGTCAGCCCGAAGGCTGGTTGGATCCTCAAAAAGCACCGCCGTTACGTTATGTGAGTAGATACCCACAAAAACCCAAGGCAGTGCTATATTGAGGCGTTCTAGGCAAGAAGAGGAGTGAGGTAGTTTGCCATGGCTTTCCTCACTGATTCAGAACAGTAGTCCTAACCCTATGAGTAGGACCTTTCACAACATCCACAGGCACTGACTGTGCCCTGAATGTCATTACTAAGCACCACCCATACCTCAGTCTGTCAGGTAGTCAGCCCGAAGGCTTGTTGGATCCTCAAACAGTACCACCGTTAGGTTATGTGGGTAGATACCCACAGAAACCCAAGGCAGCGCTATATTGAGGCATACTAGGCAAGATGAGGAGTGAGGTAGTTTGCCATTGCTTCCCTCACTGAGTCAGAACAGCAGTACTAACCCTATGAGTAGAATCTTTCACAGCATCCACAGGCACTGACTGTGCCCTGAATGTTATTACTAAGCACCACCCATACCTCAGTAGCTTCCATATAATCACAGCCATGAGTGAGACTGAGATATCGGTGAAAAGTCACCTTTTACTCTAGCCTGTGCCAACTGACAAATGCAAATGTACTGTATTCATCAAGAGATGGTAAACAGGCCTCCTTGTCCACATGTATATTTCAAAATGTTGTTAATTTTGTTAAAGTCACTTTCTATTATTTCTTGACTATCAAGATACATATTAACAGAATAAAATTTTAAACTCCTGTATGTTAATTCCACAACTACTGTGTCTTTGTCAGTCAATTCATTTATAAGTAGAGCGTCTATCTAAGGGTTTGTCACCAACGTGACTGTACGACATCGACCTTCACTTGCAGCAAACTTCCTATATCTATTTGTAATACCAGTGGGCCTATTGTTGATAATTCGTGGCTCTTGTATAAATATCACATCTATTCCTTCTTCTAGTATCAGATTCATCAAGCTATCAGTTGCAGCTATCGAGTGTTGTAAATTAATCTGTAGGCAGTTGATCTTGTCATAATTGTTTGAGTTTTTAATACCTGTTAATTTCTTGGTATTGGTTGCTGAATACATATTAATAGTCTGTATTCTGAATTTGCTTCATAATTGCAGCTTGCAAGCTTGGACAATTCCTGTCAAGAGAAGTGTGATTTATGCACGTTGTGTGATTAGGGTTATATTTTTTGTAGGTTAAGCAATTAATGCATTTGTATTCTTCATTTGAAGCTTTACATTCCTTTAAACTATGTGGGCCTGTACATATGGGGCAAGCTACTTCTCCTTTACAGTCCGTATGCCTATGATTGAATTTACTACACTTGAAGCAACGATTAACTCGAAAATAATCTTCAACATTGCAAATCAACCAACCTAATCTCATCTTTATTTTTTGGATCAACCGACGGGTTTGGGAGTTAACTTCTATCACTAGATTCCTTTTATTACGCTTAGTTTTAAATACGAATTTAGGCGTGATCTTAACTTCTACTGATTGTAATTCTGGGTTTTGATTTATTAGATGCATTCTCCGTTGTAATTTCTTCAGGAATATCGTATATAACTAATCGCGGCTGATGTAGCTTCCAGTTCTCTCCCACATTTATCTTCTACAGATTTGCTTACTTTCTCTATATCTTCCTTACTACATGTTTCTATTAATATTCTTCCATCTTTAAGAGTCTTGAATGCGCTGATGCCGACATTCATCTCTACTGGATTAAGGTTTGTTTTCAGAATATTCTTTATCGTTTCCGCAGAATGATTTCCTTTAGTCTTTACTGTAAGATTGAACTTACTCTCTTTCCGGTTAATGGCAACAACATCTGCAAATGATTTCTTATTTATGTCACCAGATGGACACTTACCCTCCCTGCTTGCATCGTCCTTGCTGTTAAAATACAGTTTACGTCCGAGGCCTGTAGACCGCGCCACTTGTCCCGCCGTGCAGGTGTCTAGACTGTCAATCTTCTTGAGGTTATGTAAACTATTGAAAGAAATTGTCGGTAAATTACAATGTGTTTAACATATACTGTACCAAGTTTCATTGCGTTTGGTTGGTTAAATCGCGAGAAACGTGTATTCAAAAGTCGCATTTTCGCTTGGCTGCCATGTTGGTTTTGTAGTTACCAGATTTTCAAAAGTCACATATGTGAACTTCTAGTAGTTCCTTTTATCACCGTAAAAAATTCCAGTGTGATATAGGTAACAGTTTCGGAGATATTGAATGCAGGTGAAATATTTCGCACAGCCGCCATGCAGGATTGGTGAGACGTAAGAAAATTTGAAGGGCAAGGTCGGGGTCGTCCGGAGTAGTGCTTTCAACTTACCGAGCTTCATTGAAATAACTCCAGACGTTTAGAATTTATTAGGGAAACACGCACACGAATCACACAGTCAGACACAAGGACAAAAGGTGATCTCATATGCCTATTTTTTTTCATAAATAACAAGTAGTTCCGTGAGGAACTATACAGCCTATTTTCATTTATATCCTACTTATGTTAATTGTCTCTATCTACATACAAAACTTCAGTTTGATTGCTGTAATAGATTCGTGGATATTGAGAACCGACTCAATATTTCGGATGGTCGCCATGTTGGATTTTATATATGTAGGTCCTAGAGATATGTACTGTTACATGAAGATTATTGTGTACGCGTAGCAATCAAACTTCAATCGCATGATTAGGACACAAGAAGTAAAAAGGAGATTTTAAAATTTCGCACAGCTGCCATCTTGTGGTTATGGAAACAATTGAAATAAATGAGATGCCAGTGGATTAACATTCGTATAGGGATTACTGTACCAAGTTTCACTGCACTCGGATGGTTAAATTGCGAGAAACGTCCATGTGAATATTTATAATTTGCGACGCCGCCATGTTGGATTTGGGATCACCAGGTTATTTAAAGTCCTATAGGTCAACTTAAGTTCATAGCCCCTATGAACATAAAATAATCAGTTTGATTGCCATAATAGATTCGTAGATATTAAGAGCCGTCTAAATATTTCGGATGGTCGCGATGTTGGATTGTTAAATGTATAGGCCATCGAGTCATGCACCATTTAAGGAAAATTATTGCGTAGGTTCATTATTCAAACTTTCACTTCGATCGCATGATTACGACACAAGAAATAAAAACTTAATTTCAAAATTCGCAAAGCCGCCATCTTGAGGTTATGTAAACAATTGAACTAATTTAGATACCAGTGTATTACAATGTGTATAAACATTTCCTGTACCAGATTTCATTGCGTTTGGAACATAAAATTGCGAGAAAGGTCTATTTAAAATTTTCAAATTCGCTTGGCCGCCATGTTCGTTTTGTAGTTAACCGTTTTTTTAAGTCTCATAGATGAACTTCCAGTAGTGCCCTTTATCTCCGTACAAAATTTCAGGGTGCTACCGCTAATAGTTTCAGAGATATAGATTGCCAGGGAAATATTTCGCACATCCGCCATCTTGTGGTTATGTAAACAGTTGAACCAAGTTTGATGTCGGTGCATTACAATGTGTATAAACATAAACTGTACCAAGTTTTATTGCGCTTGGTGGTTAAATCGCGAGAAACGTGTATTTAAATGTCGAAAATTCGCGTGGCCGCCATGTTGGTTTTGTAGTTACCCGTTTTTTAAAAGTGATAGGTGAACTTCTAGTAGTTCCCTTTATCACCGTATAAAATTCCAGGGTGATATCGGGAATAGTTTCGGAAATATTTCGCACAGCCGCCATGTTGGATTGGTGAGACGTAACAATATTTGAAGGGCTCGGTCGGGGTCGTCCGGAATAGTGCTATGAACGTACCGAGTTTCATTGAAATAACTCCAGCCGTTGATAAGTTATTTGGGTCACACACACACGCACACACACACGGACAAAAGGTGATCTCATAAGCCTTTTTTTTTTTTTTCAAAATTAAAAATAGGCTAAAAATAGGCTAAATTGACTACACTGTAGGTTAAGATTAAACCTCTCCAGGCCTTGAGAGGTCATACGATAAGAATTTGCTGACCAGAAGAGTTAGCTGCCAGGTAACACTTTGGCGACTATGCTCGTTCTCGAACAGTGGGTAAAGTTATAGAGAACGGGTTGCCAATTTGGTTCTTTACAAAAACGAGAGCATATACCAGAGACAGGTAGGGTGGGCAATTGCCTTATCTAAGAGACTCTTATTTATATTTATGTATTTATTTTATTATTCATTTATTGTTTATGTATTATTATTTATTATCCAACTTGTATGTACGCTTTATAATGCATGACTATACAGCTGTTATGTTAACATGGCCGTTTAAACAAGATGTTACATGGAATATTTAATTGTATTTCATATTTATCATTCACTATGATTTATCATTTAATTTTATAATTATTATTATTTCCTGTAGGGCCAACTACGGACCCTGTTATTTTAATTCTTTAATTTGAGCTTTAAAACTAGTTAGGTACTCCTTTATTCAAAATGGTGGAAGTTGCAGTGGCAGTACGTGGAAGAACAAGCAACAAAAAGCAGTGTAATGAGCCCGCCTAAGCTCATGCTGGTGATGATTTTTCAGAGAAGAATGGAATACTTCAACCATGAGTTACAAAACGCAACTCAGAAGCTTGTCGCAGCTTCAGGAGATCTTTTGATTTTGTTTGGAGGCCTGGATTATTTAATCATGATCGCAGTTTTTTAAAATCTCCGATGTGCACATTTGAAGGAAGCATAATAAGTAATTCTGCATTATAAGCAACATTAAATTGGTCTAACATTTACTGCATTTTGTGAATTAAAATGGTATATCACCGCAGAAGCGCGAAGCACATGGAAATAGTTGCTAAGTGACTTCGACGGTAGTAGAAGCCGGAACACGCCATGCCAGGCAGAAGCGACAACCCTTAGCGCGTTTGAGACGTGCAGCTGTGTATATTATTGGTCCGGTCAAGTAGACCGAAGGTGCATCGATATTATCACAGGACTAGTGAGTCCATTATGTACAGATTATACAAACGCGTTGAGATACTTCCTGAATGGTTTGATGGAGCTTAGAACGCCCATCTGGAAGTCGTGTTATTGTGGACCTGAATTATATTTGTATTATATTGGAGCCACTTAGAGCTCAAGATAGTAGTGACTTGTCGGATCACACATCTCGTAAGCATCTGGCACAGACTTACGATTAATGTCTATAAGATTGTGTTATTGTAACAGGCAGAGGTCACATGTACGTTGTGTTTTATTTTTTGGTCCATCAGCCTTGCATATTTGGTCATTCCTCATAACTAAGATACTCATAAACGACGATAGTAATAATAAAAATCCATAAATCATGAAAACTCATTATTATTAAACCGACGTGGGTTAAAACTATAATTAAATCATAACAGCTCTTTAACATTCATCTTATTGATCTTTCGCTGGACCAATGCAATGCCCTCGATAAGAGACATTCCTGGAAGGGGATGATATAGAGAGAAACAACACCTTTAGACTTGACAGAAGCCAGTGGTTTACTCGAGGTATTTAACTCGAGGGTCGAGTACCCTGGTTGTTGATGACATGCTCTGATAGCATGCTTTTTAAATTCTTACACAGTTTTAGATTTCGAATGGAACAAAGAGTCTCCATTTCGTAGTAGGAAGGGCAATAATAATATTTGTTTGAGTGTTTATTCATTTATTAAGTGTACAAATTCCCTATGTGAACCCTACTATTGTTTCATCTGTAGTATTTGCTGTACAGGTATAAATTGTAATACTTACAATGTAATGCAATGACTGTTATATTAGCATTTGCTGTTAACACGGACGCTTAGCACCGATGCTTATGTAATTGAAGATTTAGCTTAGACAGATAAATGTAAATGTAAATGTGGAATGGTAACAGTATAATTTAGATTTTTGATGTCATGTTTCACAAATTTATGGCACGATGATTCTTCTCGGAACATCGTTACCTTTTTCCTTTTAATTAAATTAGGGTTTTTGTACCATTTTCCCGAGCTTGGCTTTATGTTTGGATTGTAATTAGAACTGATCAGGAGGGTTAATTTCCAATAGCTTAGGGGTTATTTTTTCTTGTTTTTGTTTATTTAGATAGCGGATTAGCCGATTCGATACCCTCTGATCCTAGGTTAGGGGTTGTTTTTTATTTAACAAATCTTCGAACAATTTTTACTTCTGTCTGGACTACCTTCGTTAGTAGCTTGTTTATTTAGGGGTTGTATTACCAGGGGAGTCTTATGACATTATAATCATGTTGGGAACCTGATCCTTGGGACAGGGAGTCTTATAGCCGCCATGCACTCCAATTCTCTTCTTCGGTATGTGGTCGGAGGAAGAGGCCATTTGGGAGGCCATACTCGGTTGGTGTTGAACAGATGACCTCCTCCAACGGGCACATAACACTTATATCTATTCCTTTGGCGCCCAACCAATTGTCCTATTTTTAGGGACATGAAGGCCATCAGCTTCATGTCGTTTTGAAGTGGATTATATTTTATTGGTTATTGACAATTTTTCTGGACTGGGACGAACTTTAAACGTCGTCCAGCAGTACAATAGGTCACATGGCTTTCTTTTAGATGTCGGACCATGGACGAAGTACAATTACATTTAAAATTCAGGATAGGACTTTTGCTTTGCTAGTACTTCGTCGTGATTAAATGTAACTTGTCTTTTGCTTGCTTGTTTGTTGTTGTCAATGTAAATGTGGGGTCTTTATGTCTTCGCAAGGCCAGCAGTAGTAGTGGGTGTTTATTTAATAAAGCCAACTTTCCGCCCTGATCATTTCCATTTTTTAGAGTTACTTAGGAGTAAGATGACTCCTTCTTTATCTCCAATTGTATTTTCTTGTGATGGATGAGGAGAGGTTTAGGATCCTGGTAGACGGGATGATGCGGACACTATCTGAGGGGATGTCACCGATGTCACTAATAATGTGAACCCTGAGGGGTGATTTGAATGAAAATGTGGCCAACATTAGGGTCGACATGGCTACTAACATGGACAATGTAAGGGATGACATGACCACGAATGTGGCCAACAATAATGCCTCATCAAATGAAAATGTAGCCTCATTAAGGGGTGACCTTGCAGCTAATGTCGGCACCATTAATGATTCTATAAGTAATGTCAGGGGTGACATGAACACAAATGTGGCCATCATTAATGCATCCTTAAATGAAAATGTAGCCACACTGAATGAGTATTTAAAGAATATTAGGGTAGATATGGCTACCAATGATGAAAGTGTCAGGGGTGACCTCACAGCTAATGTAGCTGCTATTAATGGTTCTTTAAATGATGTAAGGGGTGGGATTGGTGCTGCTAATGCCACTTTGGTTGTTAACACGCAATCGTTAAGGGACACTAGGGCTGAGTTTTTCAACATCCACATCAATTATCAGAATGAGTTGAAATTTAAACTGCAAACTTATAATAGTAACGCTAAGTCACATACCAAATTTGAAAACAATTGGTTGAAATGTAATTGATTTTTTACTAATTATATTATTAAAATATACCGTGTGATCAAAATGCTCCATGCGCAATAGCAATCGTGTAAAACGCTTAATATTTTTATTACATATACATAAAACTATTCTAAATATTATAACATTGAGACAATTCAGGAAAATGACACATGTATGCTGTCAGATTAATTTTTCTTTATGTGCTATCATGTCTTATGGATTTTGATAATTTTTCATAGTTTTTTTTGTCTGTAATTTACAAAAAGACTGGAGATATCGCAATGTTATCTTACAACACATGTGTTTCTGAATATCCAGTGATTCTTTTAAGTAAAATTGGTGAATACCTCATGCACATGGAGCATTTTGATTACCTAAAAGCGTTGTTTGGAGATAAAAGCATTTTTATAAAATCGCATACTATATTAACCAGTTTGGCTCACCCAATGAAACTTTTGTGGAAAAAATGTGAAAAATACAATGTTTTGTTGTAGAGATAAAGAGCATGGAGACCTTTCGTTTGAGTTAACCTACGACTTTCTAGGATTTCTAGTTTTAAAAGTATAGCCTACTTTCTATGATTTGCCTTCCATCTTCTTTTTAGGCCAAGGAGATTTAAAAATTTCGCTGAGCGTTTAAAAATGGCGGTGCATGAAAATTGTTTTACTGAAATGATACTAAGGTGTCTATAAGATATATATATGGGAAAAACAAATAACAGTTATTTTGTCATTTTTGCCTAAAAACTCAGCCCTATTGTCCCTTAACTGACCTTAGACAGGACCTAGAAACGAATTGTGCGGAAGCTAATAGTAACTTACTTAACGGTTTAGCTGATCTTCGCACTGACATAACCACAGGTCGAAATCAAATCAAAACACGGTTAGAGGCTATTGAAGGAAGTATTGAACAGGTTCGTGACAAGATGGAGGAAGGAAAGAGTGAGTTGCAGTTGCAGCTTGCCACGGTCAAAGAATAACTAGATTTGAGAGTCGCAGCCGTCGAGGCAAGTTTGGATGAGAACCAAACATTTCACGACGGAATTAGACGAGAGGTTGGATTGGTGAGCACGAATATGCGCATCATGTGAGGAGTTGCCGTAGCCATCCACGAAAACGTGAAAATAATATCGAAAGATATGATTCGATATAGGGACGAGCTAACTAGCAGCACACAACTAGTAGCAACATTGACCGCTAATGTTGAAGATCTCACACATCTGTTACACGCAAATCAGGTCAAACTAACTAGGGAGATTATTAGCGTCAAAGCAGACACGTCTGAACACAAAACTACCATTGAGGGTACTGTTAGAGAAGTCGAGGATGAAGTGGCAGGTATGAAGGGCCAACTCACCGAACATAAGACCCTGATATAGGGATCTTTCTTTGAGGTTTCCAGAGATTACCGGAAGACCGTCCAGGAAGTGGACGAATGTCTTCGGGGGAAATTAGAACGTCTGGAATTTCAGGTTACCCATTTATCTACATCCAGCAACACCGTCAACACCGAAGAGTTGGAGCAACTGGAGAGTAGATTGGAAAAGTTAGAGAGGCAATTTCTTTCTCTACTCCGAGAGAAAACCTGTAACATCGACAAACTCACCTGTGATGATGACTGCTCAGGCTTGTTCTGTCACCACTTTTGGGCACCCTAGCATGTCATATCCATGGCCGAGTACTACTTTACCAACTTCCACCGTGGGAACGAATCCTTTTCAAACACCGGAAATCGTCACCAATATGCCAGCATCGACCACAACGACAAATGTCACTTCAACTTTGGGTCCATGCTACACTACATCTTTCGAGCAACCCAGTTACTTAAACAATAACGCTTATGAGTTTACACATATGCGTCAACTGCATAACTAGAACGTTATGTTTATCAGGTCAAGGGAAGAGCAACCAGCCCGATTTTCAGGCACAGGAGGTGCGATAACTCCAGTGGAATTCCTCAATAACTTGGAGAGCTACTTGCGGGATACATTAGTAACACCTGAATGAGAACTGCGCGTTTTAGAAAGCTTCCTTGAAGGTCAAGCCAGTACCTGGTTTAGAGCGTTCCGCTACTCCTTCAGCGGATACCATGACTTCAAAGAAGCACTTTTAAGGACGTAATGGTCAAGTGATATTCAGCAAGGCATCAGAGCTGAGATGTAAACCAAGAGGTATAGCTCTGCACAGCCCTCGCGTTATGCGAACTACTTCGCCTCGAAACTTGCCAAACTTCGTTGTCTGCAACCTCCATTGGCCGAGGCAGACCATATCCAAACGATAATACGCCAATATCCAAGTGACGTCCAGCGCGTCTTAATTGCGGCACACGCAACATCATTCGTACAATGTGACCAAGTTTTACGGAGATTAGACTCGAACAATGAACAATTTACGTCACAGCGACCCAGAGGAGAACCCAGGAATGACACCAAGCATGCCAACCTTACTACTGTTGATAACGTCAGTCACACGACTGCACCTAAGCCTACATTTGATAATCAGTATGAGCGTCGTGGGAGTGGACCAGACCGAAGGTCGTGGAACAGGCCGTCATATGATCAAAACCGTCAACCTGGAGGGCAACCCTACTGGAGATGTCAGCCTGATCAAGAACCAACTGACAGACGAAACTATGACGATAGAAGGAACCAGAATCAGAATCAGAATCGAGATGGACCTCGTAATAATGAGAATCGCCTGAGGAGAGACTACTGTTATTTCGGAGATTATAGGAGAGATCACGACCCGCGATATTGTACAGACCGCAATTGGCGGGGACGTGCCCAAGGAAACAGAGACTATATCGGTCAACTTCGTGAGACAGAAGAGAGGGATAGAGCTCGATCTCCGAGGGACAGACGGGAGCCGCCTAATGAAGTACATTCGGACCATGACCAACCGGGTACTTCAACGGGCAAAGGAAAAAAATTCCAGTAAGGAATGAGAAGACAGGTACCAGAGTAACTGCTGTCATATTATTCTGGGAACCACTCCAAGAGGACCTACTGTATGAGAGGCAAACGACGACTGTCGTACGAATTACAACATTACCCAGAATTTCAGGTCAAATCAATGGACATTGGATCACATTGATGGTCGACACATGAGCAATGATAAGTGTCTTGTCAGAACACTGTTTGAATATTTTGAAAGCTCTGAACAAACTTCCGGAACCTCCTGAGTCCAGTAAAATAAATGTCAGAGGAATTATCCCCGATAAAACAGAGAAATGCAAGGTGCAAATCCTATGCACGCTTCGCATTGGAGGTCATAATTTTATCCATCGATTCATTGTCTTGAAAGTATTGAATCATCGGGCAATCCTAGGTGCAGACTTTATGCACACACACGAAGGGATCATTGACATGGAAAAGAACACCATCCAGTTTCTACCACATGATGCTGTTCTTATGACCGCCGGAGAGGAAGAAGATTTAATCACCGAGGGAGCAACACTTCACGAGATCCAGAATGAGGAAGAATTAGAAAGCACCCAGGAAGAATGCAGAGCCGATCCAGATCGCACAATCGCGTAATCTGTTATCGAGATGCAGAACCAGACCGTGATTGGCGAGGACGAACGCTAGAGAGTGCAGCCTATATTAAAGAACTCCATAGAAAAGAGTGAAGAATCTTTGACTCCGAGGGATGAATCTCCGGAGGAGAACTGTTTCACAGTCACCGCAGATGTTAATCAGCTCGAGACCGAACCCAGGATTCCTTCAGATACTGCAAGGAATCAACGCCTGAAGGAAAGGATGGGAGATCCCCTGGATGATATTTTGAATTTGGAAGTAGAAGAGGAACTGGACTCTGATTATTTATCCATTCCTCAAGAAGAAGAAGAATAAGAAGAAGAACTGGACTCTGATGATTTATCCAATCCCCAAGAAGAGCTCGATTCTGATGATTACACCGATCCTGAGCCAGATGATGATCCGTGGATTATGCCACTGTATAAGAAGGTAACGGAGACCTGAAACCAACTGAGAGTAGAATCAGTCCGGATGACCGAGAAGGCATATTCAGCTTCAACATCAAGGGAGAAACCTCAGGAGGAAGAAAAACGCCAGACTGCTGGGGCAGATGTCAACCAGATTGAAGAAGTCAAGCCGATGTCTTCCCAGGACTTCAGGAAGATATTAGACAGACAGATTGCTGCCAGAGATCGACGTTTATTGAAAGAGAAGCAAGGGGATTACCTCATCTTCGGAACGTTGATTCGAGAGAAGGATGACTCTGATTCAGAAGACTCTGATTATGAAGATGATTCAGATTCTGACGGAGATTATATTTTTTAGATTGGGATTGACTCAGATGAGGAGGATGGATGTCTGGACATGTTCGAATATTGATGAGGGATCTAGAACACTCAAGAATAGGACCACCGATGTGAAGATGAATTATAGCGAGCGTATTGTTATCTTTACACGCCACAGAATCAAAAATAAATATCACCAGGAATAATCAGATTACCTCAGTAAATAAAATGCCTGTCCTGCATTTTTATTTAAAACGACGAGGGGGCAAATGAGCCCGCCTAAGCACATGCTGGTGATGATTTTTCAGAAAAGAATGGAATACCTCAACTATGAGTAAGTAAACGCACCTCAGGAGCTTGTCTCAGCTTCAGGAGATCTTTTGACTTTGTTTGGAAGCCTGGATTATTTTATTCATGATCGCAGATTTTTATCTCCGATGTGCACATTTTAAGGAAGCATAATAAGTAATTCTGCATTATAAACAACATTAAATTGGTCTAATATTTACTGCATTTTGGGAATAAAAATGGTATATCACCGCAGAAGCGCGGAGCACATGGAAATAGATTCTAAATGATTTCGATGGAAGTCGAAGCCGGAACACGCCATGTCAATCAGAAGCGATAACCCTTAGCGCGTTTGAGACGTGCAGACGTGTATATTTTTGGTCTGGTCACGTAGACCGAAGGTGCATCGATATTATCACAGGACTAGTGAGTCCATAATCTACGGATTATACAAGCATCCAGTATTATTTCAGCACTAAAGTGCTAGTGATAAACATATTTTCTTAAGTTTAATCACGGGAGTGTGTTATTTTGAAGAAAACTGTGAAATTGATAATTTTTGTGCTAGAAGCATGTGCAATCGTGATACCACATGGTGAACAGTGTGTCCTACGAAAATTGTTAAAGTGATAAAATATCAGCAAGATTAATTGCCATTGCTTACTACAATATTTATACAATCAGTTAGAATCACGCCGTGCAAGGGCGGATCTTTCAATTCAACGGATTGCACTGATATCCGAGTGATTGTGCTTTACCATCAATATAAAATCTGTGTGAAACGTATTAGCTTCAGTGAAAACAGGCACATGGCCAATTTGGTAAATGCTTGCCAAGTGGGAAGCCCGTTTCAAGAAGTGCCAGCAATATTATATCAGTGAATTATCACCTAAAAATACCACCATTCTACTAGAACTTCAAGATGTCTGAATCAAACCACGTGCAGTTTTATCCCCGTACCATGATGATGACGATGAGGGCTTAAACACCAGTATGGAGGAGCCATTGATCACCTAACTGCACCGCAGGATGGAAGCCGATAAAAAATTAAGATGACCACGGCCAAGGAGGTACAATATTACTCCTGGATCGAAGGAATGACCCCTCAAATTATACCTGATCAGGTTAGAGGTGAACAACAGTCGCCGTGAGTTCGTTTAATTTCATTTGTATTTGGTAATGGATCAGGGCTGGATTAGTTTTAGACAACCGTAAGAATAACTGTCATTTAGGAAGGATTTTCTATACTTCTTGTAGCCGCCGCTGACGGCAAATTTCATTCTTATGAGCTTCCACACGCTTTGTGTTAGCTCATGTCTACAGTTAGACACCCCACGGTTTCAACCCGGGTGCAATATCTGTAACTATGTGTAGTCCACATACTGGACGTAAATCTATAACATGGAGTAGTAATTTCCTTTAATCAGCTGTTGCTCGGAGCACAGTTATGCTATGAAGCTCCCTTTAAATGAAACATTTGAGTACGCCACTATAGAGGTCGTATCATTTTGATGCAGGGAAGATTACGCATCTACAATATTTTTGTAAATAATTTTGCATGGTCTCAGAACCATGATTCAAGCAGAATCATAACAGTGGATGAGAGTGATGTAGGTTAACACTCTCTAAAACCTTCATTGCACTATAATCGTATCATTTGCGATTAAGACCCCAGGAGAATGGTGTTTTAATAACATTTATAAGCTTTGAAGGGCATAGCGCACTTTGTTTTGATTATAATAGTTTTGGCCATGCAGTGGAATATCTTCCAAAGACATTTCAGAGTATGCATGTCTTTCTTTTGCTACTCTTTGTCCAGTATGTAGCTAGTACATGTTTAGTAGTGATTTTTCAAGGCGAACTAGAATGCCTCTTATATAAAGAGTAGGGTTGCAAATTTATAACGTGTAATGGATGAAAACTAGGAACATTATACAGTGAATTACACACGTTTTCATAAAGTTTTGATGGACATTGCAACGCAATGAAGTGAGGTGCTGCTTTGAGCAGTGACTTGAGCTCGGCAGGATGACAGATGTCGACGCTCAAGGTTACACTGCAGTTAAATTTCCCAGCAGCCACCTAGTTTCCGAGTGAGACAGTAGTCTTATGACACCGCTCTCTCTTTGCGTTGCTAGAAAGGGAACTTTTATCGAGATATTCTCGGCGCTCGATTGGAATGTAAATCATGTTACAGTAAATTGTTGAGTACAGGGTGAACAGAGAGTCACGCCTCCCTTTATTTTGTTATATTCGCATAGTGTTGTAAGCGAATGAAGGATGTTTATTATACTATTATGAATACTATCAGAGTAATTCATGGGAATGAACCAGACTTTTGTTCATTTAGGCTTGTTTTCTCACTTGCCGTGTTTTGACACGAAGTTAGTGGGGTGGTTTCCGTTTTTTGTGCATGCCAGTAGATTCAAATTGTTGAATGCTGAGGTTACCTCTCTCGTGATCCAGCTGAAAGACGCGATGAGATACTTCTTGAATGGTTCGATGGAGCTTAGAACGCCCAACTAAAAGTCGTGTTATTGTGGACCTGAATTATATTTTTATTATATTGGAGCCGCTTAGAGCTCAAGATAGTAGTGACTTGTCGGGTCACACATCTCGTAAGCATCTTGTACAGACTTACGACTAATGTCTATAAAATTGCGTTAATGTAACAGGCAGAGGCCACGTGTACTCTGTTGTGTTTTATTATTTGGTCCATCAGCCTTGCATACTTGGTCATTCTTCATAAATAAGATACTCATAAACGACGATAGTAATAATAACAACCCATAAATCATGAAAACTCATTATTATTAAATCGACGCGGGTTAAAACTATAATTAAATCATAACAGCTGTTTAATATTGATCTTATTGACCTTTCGCTGGACCAATGCAATGCGCTTGAAAAGGGACATTCTTGGAAGGGGATGATTTAGAGAGAAACAACACGTTTAGACTTGACAGGAGCCAGTGGCTGACTCGAAGTGATCAACTCGATGGTCGAGTTCCCTTATTGCTGATGACATGCTCTGATAGCATGCTTTGTTTAATTGTTACACATTTTTAGATGACGAATGGAACAAAGAGTCTCCATTTCGTAGTAGGAAGGGCAATAATAATTGTTGTTTGAGTGCTTATTCATTTATTAAGTGTATAAATTCTCTATGTGAACCCTACTATGGTTTCATCTGTAGTATTGGTTGTACTGGTATAAATTGTAATACTTACAATGTAATGCAATGACTGTTATATTAGCATTTGTTATTAACACGGACGATTAGCGCCGATGCTTATGTAATTAAAGATTTAGCTTAGACAGATAAATGTAAATGTAAATGTGAAATGGTCACCGTATAATTTAGATTTTTGATGTCACGTTTGACAATTTTATGGCACCATGATTCTTCTCAGAACATCGTTACCTTTTTCCTTGTAATTAAATTAGGGTTTTTGTACCATTTTCCCGAGCTTTGCTTTATTTTTGGATTGTAATTAGAACTGATCAAGAGGGTTAATTTCCAATAGCTTAGGGGTTATTACTTTTCTTGTTTTTGTTTATTTTGATAGCGGATTAGCCGATTTGATACCCTCAGATCCTAGGTTAGGGGTTGGTTTTTAATTAATAAATCTTCCTACGATTTTTACTTCAGTCTGGACTACTTTCTTTAGTAGCTTGTTTATTTTGGGGGTGTATTACCAGGGGTGTCTTATGAGATTATAATCATGATGGGAACCTGATCCTTGGGACAGGGAGTCTCATAGCCGGCGAGCCCAATTGGAATGAACTCCAATCCTCTTCTTCGGTATGTGGTCGGAGGAAGAGGCCATCTGGGAGGTCATACTCGGTTGGTGATCGCCAGATGACCTCCTTCAACGGGTACAGTAAGGAGACACCATGGCGGAATGAGAGAGTAAAGAAAGCTGAGGGAAGGAAGAACAAGGCTTTCAGAGTGTGCTTCCCGGAAAGAACTGATCTAGCAAGGGTAGATTATAAGATAAAGAATAAAGAAGCAAACAAGATTGTCGCAGAGGAGATTAAAAAGTGGATGGTTAAGTGGACTGAGACGATGGAGGAAGACAGCAGAGGAAATGAGAAAGTACTTTATGGGATGGTGAAAAGTAAGAGAAGAGGTCTGCGAGAGGATGTGGTACTGGTGGACAAAAACGGAAATTATGTACACAACAAAGAGACTCTCCAGACAGTGAGGATTTGCTGAATCCAAATGGTCATAGGGAGGAAGAAAACGTATTGGAAGACGGAGAAGACAACCCAGGAATGGAAAACTACCTGACTTGGAGAGAACTGGAAATGGCTATAGACAAGATGAAAGGATGAAGGGCACTAGGTGTGGATGAAGTGTGTGTTGAAATGGTTAAGGCAGCAGGGGACGTTGAGAAACAGTGATTGTACCGAGTGATGGGGGTGGTAAGGAAGGAGAAAAATACAACAGATGATTGGAAGAAAGGATTAACTGTCCCAATATTTAAGAAAGGAAACATAATGGAGTGCAGAAATTACAGATAAGTCACACTCATACCACACTGTGCCAAGATATATGAAAAGATATTAGAAAGTAGAATAAGAGCCAAAGTTGAGAGAGAATTGAGAGAGGAGCAGTATGGATTCAGACCTGGGAGATCAACAGTGGATCGCATATTTTCAGTGAGACAGCTCCAGGAACACGACTACGAATTGGGAGAGGATATGTTGATGGTCTTCCTGGACATCGAAAAGGCCTATGTTAGTGTGTGTAGGGAGAAGGTTTTGGAAGCAACGGAAACCATGGGAGTGGAAAAAGGGACTGTAGGCAGAGTGAAGGAGATATATTGTGGAAGTGTGAGTTGTGTGGAAGTTGGAGGGGAAAGAACAGAATGTTTCAGACAAATGAGTGGCCTGAAACAGGGTAGTGCATTGTCACCCCCTCTCTTTATTATGGTTATGGACGAGGTAATGACACGGGTATAACAGGAAAGATAGGAGAAGATAAGATGAAAGCAATGGTGTTTGCAGATGATCTCATGGCCTGGGGAAACAAGGAGGAGGAAATTCAGGAGCAACTGAAGGCTTGGGAAGAAACAGTGGGAGAGTACGGCTGGAAGTTCAACATCAGTAAATGTGAGATCCTGTTTACGACCAGGAAAAGGGACAGATCAATGGGTGAGATAACACTTGGAGGTGGACAGCTGAAGAAGGTGGAAAGTCTCAAGTACTTGGGAAGTATAGTGGAGGAAAATGGGAGAAATGACAAAGAGATTAAGGAACGTGGCAGACGGCAGAAGCATTAGGAGCTTAGTGTGCAATAAATATGTCCCACAAAAAAAGCAAAGAAGTGTTATACAGATGCTACCATATCCCGGTACTGACCTATGCATCAGAAACGTGGATAATGAAGAAAATAGCCATATGCAGGATACAGGCAAGTGAAATGAAGTTCCTGCGAAGTAGGATCGGAGTAACAAGAAGAGACAGGATGAGGAATGAAAACGTCAGGGAAATAGTGAAAGAGGAGCCCTTGCAGGGTAGGATTGAGACATCAAGACTGAGGTGGTATGGACACTTAAAGAGAATGGAAGAGATGAGGATTCCCAAGAGGATACATGAGATGCAGATGCAGAAGAAACGACCAGGGGAAAAACCAAGAGATAGATGGCTGAAAGGAGTGGAGAAATGTGTCAAGAAGAGAGGCGAGGACTGGACCAGAGTGGCAACGGAGAGGTGGTGGGAATAAAGGACTAAGTGGCAAGGCTTATGTTCCAATCAGACCAAGCCTGGGGCTGGAAACTGTACAAGATGATGATGATGATGACTCCTTTATTCGTAAACGGTTTTGTTCTTTTCTCTTTTTTGTTCGCACTTTTTTAAGTTTACAGCATAGGCTTTTGTTGAAAACCTTGAGGTTTGACCAAAAATTTACCAAGATATATCTGGAATTAAAAATCTGTCTAAGAAATTTCAAAATCCTAAAATTATGTTGCAAAATTTTGCCAAAAATTCACAAATTCCCTTAAATACAACACTTTCCGACTACTCTTAATATTTTTCTTTGGAGGAAACGGGTGTTACTCTACCTTTTACTACATGGATAAAATCCTAGCCAGCGTACTCGAACGGTCAATCTCAAAATGCAAATTTTACTGATTTACCTAAAGTTATTTACAATTGTTTCCGCCTACCTGGAACAGCTGTTTTCTCTTGTCGATATTCATGAAAATCAACACTAGCTCTCTCATAAAACTGGCTGGATTAGATTATCTAAGGCCTGATGTTTTAATACTATGATGACATCCGTAACTTTCAGACCCACTATGGTGTAACAGTAGATGTTAATTAACAGGAGGCGATTTATTACTTTATACGCATTACCAGATGTTGATAACCGATATGTCTCTAGTTGTTGATAACCTATATATTACTAAGTTTATAACTATACAGGGCTAATAGCAGTTATATCCAAATACCTCCAACTACACGGTCTAATGTGAATGAAGCACTAGTAGATGTACGGAGCTGATGGCCGTGATAGCCATATTCCACTCTCACACACACACACTACTACACGAGGCTGATAACGTACGGGACTAATGAAAGATCACCGATATATTTTAATCTCACAACACACTAAAGTGTATGGTGCCGATGACCAAGATATTCTTTAGCCTTAAAACAAACACACACCCAACTACATGGGGATGAGAACCTGAGTGTTGCAAGTTCCCTATTTATCCAAACAAACTGGGCTAATAGCAGTCATATCCAAACATCCCCAACTACACGGATTTAATGACTTTGATATTAGAAAATATACCCTAATATGAATTAAGCACTAATGGCTATACGGAGATGATTACCGCGATATCCCAAGATTAGCACACTCAACCACACATTGCTCACCCCTGGGATAGCCATTGTCCAGCGCACGGGACTCATGACCAAGGTATCTTAACCTCACAATATGAATCACACATGCATGTATACGGGACTGATGACCACGTTATTCCTAAGTTTTTACTACACGAGAATAATGAGCGATTACTAATATATTTTTATTTTACAACACACTAAAGTGTAAGGGTTGATGACCACAATATCTAACACCGAACTGCACGGAGATAAAATCCAACTATACGTGGCATATAACCACAATATCTAACACCGAACTACACGGAGATAATGTCAACTATACGTGGCTGTTGACCAAGCTATCTCAAGTTTATTACGAAACAGGAGTCATGGCTGAAAATGTAAAGAAAACATATGCACTCGCAAGTACACAGGATTGATGACCAACTTATCCCAACTTTCCTTTACACTTAATCACATGGGACTGATGACTAAAATATTCCTTTAGCAAGCCTGGAACCAAACTAAACTGTCTCTGAGGCAGTGGCCACGTGGCGGAAAGCAACGCCCGTGATGTGCTACCAGCTAGCGAACCGGTTTAAATATTTTCATAATGCAGACATGTAATAACTTTATTTTCTAACCGAGATCGACCATCTCATGGTTCAGTGGCGAGCACTCTCGTCTCTCGCACTAGAGGTTTTAACTAGTTCCCTGGCTCTGGGATTGGAACAGCGAGCTCAATAGTCTCGCTTTATCCATTAGATACTAGTTTAATTATATTTTGTTTTTAATGAATTCTAGTTATAAGAGGTGGCCGGTATAGCTTAGTGGTAAAGTGTTTGCTTTGGAAGTGAAAGGCCATGGCTGCCTCTTTATCAATCCTCATGTGAAGTACAGAACAAACAGCAATGACTACGTTCGCTGAAGCACAGAGCTAGGTCATGGAACCAATCTATCTGCCAACTCGATAGACGGAAGGACTCGACAAGAGAAAGCAGCTGTTCCAGGAAGGTGGAAGCAATTGTAAATAATTTTAGGTAAATCAGTAAAATATGAGAAATATATGGATTTTGAGATTAACGGTTCGAGTACAATGTTTAGTTACGAAGAAAAGTTACGATTAGTCGAAAATTTTAGAATTTAAGGGAATTTGTAAATTTTTGGTAAAAAATTCAATATTTTTTCAGGATTTTGGGATTTCTTAGAGTGATTGTTAATTCCAGCTATATTTTTGATCGAGCTTTCAATTTAAGCCTATGCTCTAAACTAAAGAAATCGCGAGATAAAAGAACGCCGTTTACGATTAAAAGAATACTTAACTAATTTTAAAGATCGTATAAAACAATGAAAATAACATGGTCCTTAGTTGGCGCAACAGGTAATAATAATGATTGTAACATTAAATGATAATTCATAATAAATACTAGATATGAAATAAATTTAAATGTTCCATGTAACATCACTGGAAAGGATTAATCTTGTTTAAACGGCCGTGTAAACATAACAGCTGTATAGTCATGTATTATAAAGCGTACATACAAGTTGGATAATAAATAATACTGTAATAATACATAAATACTCAAATAATTAAAAATAACTGTCTCTTAGATATGTTACTTGTCCACCCTGCTTGTCTCTGGTATAAGGTCCCGCTATTGTAAAGAACCAAAATGGAAACCCACTCTCTACAACCTAATCCACTAGTCAAGAACGAGCATAGTCGTCAAAGTGTTACCTGACAGCTAACTCTTCAGGTCAGCAAGGCCGCTCAAGGCCCAGAGAGATTTAGTCTTAACGAACAGTGTAATCATTTTCCTACATGTATTTCCATGCGTAATAAAGAACCCCTGTGAGTTAAATAATAATAATAATAATAATTATGGTTAATTGACTAAAGATACTCCGCTCGGCCATCTCCACCACTACTCTCCTTTGTATAAATAAATAAAAAGAAAATTATAAATGTATACTTAGATCCCCTGGCTAAATCTAATAATAAAAATAAAAATAAAAATATAGCTCAGGTATACAACTCAATCAAATAAATAATTACCAAATAATAATGAAATATATCCTTTATGCCCTTAAGCCAAAATCTAAAAAAAAAAAATTATATAAATAATAATATTAAAACATGAAATATAAAAATTTTAAAAACTATAAAAGCCTGTTGCTCAGATATATTGGAACAATGAAAAGAAGTATTGCCACTCGCCTCAAGGAGCACGAACGACACAGCCAGCTGGGACAAACAGATAAATCCAGTGTTGCAGCACACTCGCTACTCGCAGGTCACGACATAATATATTGAGACACCGAAGTTCTGTCCACCACTGTGTCTTATCATGCCAGGCTACAAAGGGAGGCCATTGAAATTCTGAAGCATACAAACAGCTTCAATCTTAAGGAGGAAGCAGAACCTGTGAACAGAGTTTCGCTTCCAGTCCTTAATCCCCTGAAGCCTGCCCTCATTGAAAGTCGTAGACGAGAAGATGCAACAGAAGAGCAGCACTGTCCTTGATGTATTACTTTTATGTGGTACGCCGTTGCTATGGTAGCCTCTATGTGTGGGTTGCTGACTATTTATATATCTTCTGTTTACTTGTTTTACCTCGCTTAATGTAACCTGTGAACATGCTGAACGCAGTCTTCAGCGAAACGTCAGGACGACCAAATGTCCTTAGAACACGGCCTATTTTAACCAGTTAATTTCGCCTGGTGCGTGGGATTTATAAGGCAGTTGAGGTATCCTCTAGTTTAATACAGAATGTTTCCATCTCCATACCGAAGAACACAGGAGCTGACATATAGGAAGATGACGACTCATGCTTCGAAAATACTGACTAGAATTATTTACAAGAAGATAGAAAGACAGACCGAAACACAGATGGGTCACGACCAGATTGGCTTTTTTAACAAAGTAGGAACAAGGGATGCTATAATTACCCGGCAGTGGTCGCAGTAAAATTTCGACGTAAGTGGACATGAGTGAGATTTTCGCTCACCTTGTTTCTTTTTAAGCTTTATACACCAATCATTGTTTTGAAAGGGAATGTGATACGTTTACTTGCTTTCGTGAAGTATCTAATACAGCAGATATTTACATAAAAAGATACTTACAATTTGCCAGACCTAAGAAAAATTAAACATTTTAAATCAGAGCAGTCCTAATATGGCGGACGCTCAAATTTATAAAGCATACATACCAAATGGAAGTTTATAATGGAAAGCAACCCATTGGATGTGACTCTATTGTGAACTAGCATGCAGAGGTTGTCAAACGACTAGCATTTCCTATTGAGAATACTGGAAGAATAATTATGTGAATAAATACTTTTCTTCAGTTTCCCTGGCATTAGACTAGCTGAAGAAAGGATTGACAGTAATGGGAGCTGTTAGGGAAAAATCAGGCAGACATGGCTTAATTGCCTTCTGCATTCACACAAAAAACCTTCAAAAGGCCAGAGAGATAGAATAGGCCAGATAACGCAGTTATTCATAGTGACTGTTTCGAGCGACCCCATCTCATCCGTAATTTTGACAATTGTATGTGGGTGCAGTCCAAAATTTCTTGAATAGCTTCCTGAGGACAAACAAATCTCCATGCCTTATTGCGAGAAGTCACAATTCTTGCCTCATCTTTTACTCCAGGAAGGCGTCGAACATGGTTCATGTGTCTGGATTTTGCAACGTATTTTGGGCAACGGATAAATCAGGTCGTGCATCCATCTTTCCCTGAGTACTGTGCACCAGCATTAATCAGTTCATCCCGAGATATATCTGAAGCACTGAATCACTAAGTACTATATTAACCTCTTCGACTTCATAAGCACTGCCAACTTACAAAAAATCACCATCTGCCTCAACATGTCTTCTTAATTCTTGCTCCTCCTCATCCTACCAGACCTTAACCTTCTTCTCTCGTATAAATCCACATGAGAACCTACTATAAAACGAAAAGTAACAAAAATATAGTTACGTTTATAGTCGCGGGTAAAGGAAAGTCTCACGTCTGTGCAGGCGCGTACAATAATAATAACCGTGTGAATGTTTCAGGTTCTAAATTGCTATTGTTGCGGGAGGTGTCTCGTTATGCCTTCTACTAGGAATACGTAGGAGGGTAGGCGAATTCGTGTGCGGGCTGCAGAGTTACATAAAAGACATTTCCAAAATGAGACAATCTCTACCCGAGAGACCATTTCCGGGTTAAATCTTGGTCCCATTTCGGATGGTAAAACAAGGAAAAATAAGAGAAAGTTCATGAAACTTTAATACTAGAAAAGGCTTTTAATTACATTGAAAATCATAAAATGATTGAAATATTGAAAAGGATTCCAATAAAGTACGGGGAAATTAGGAACTAGGGTTAAGTATTCAAGGAGAAATATTCTCAACTCTGAGATTTTCCACAGACATTGTCATCATAGCAAATTCACCTGAGGTTCGGTATGAGATTCGAAATTGCAACGACTCTATCTTATGGGAGTAATTCATTATACAAATCAGTAATGTGAAACTAAAATAAAGGCAGAGAGCCGAAAGAAAAGTGTCAAATTGGCAGATTAGAAGCTAAAGAATAAATAACCAAAGTTGGACGAGGCAAAGAGGGAAGACGGAATTTCCGCCGATTGATAGATATTAAGATTAAGGTATTAGAAAGTCATTTTCAAAACATCATTTTGGGACATGGCAACAGTAGAATAGAAGTATTTGAAATGCGGTGTTAGAGGAGACTGATCACGATCAGATGGGTTGATGGGTTTCTAAGACGTGCGGACTAGGGGAGATGTATTTGCAACGGCTGATGAAGAGAAGAGATGAATTGATAGGACTCATACTTAGACACCTAGGAATTGCAAACTTATTTATGGAAGGTGGTGTCCACGATAAGAACGTTAGGGATACACAAGGTTAAAATATGTTGAATAGGTTGCCTGGGATGTATGATGGACAGATGAAACGATTAACTGAGGACAGAAAGGTGTAGAGGGCTACATCAAACCAGTCAAAAGAATAGAGACAACACAACTACAAATATCCTATCTAAGAGAATTTAGCATTGCGAATGCTACATAACCACGGCTTCTAGCTGCTATGGTTTGAGAGTGATTTTTACATTGCAGGAGGTACTTTAATATGCCTTTTTATTGCTTTAGATTTACGTGTTTCTCAAGTGTCCTTTCAGAGGAAATTTGGCTTCGTATACACTTCATGATTATGGCTTTTCGCCGCTGTGGATACACATGTGTTTCTTTAAGTGACCATTCTGGGAAAATTTGGCTTCGCATACACACGACACGAATATGGCTTTTCACCGCTATGGATACGCATGTGTATCTTCAGGCCTCTTCTTAGTGAAAATTTGGCTTCGCATAGGCTACACGAATATCGCTTCTCGCCGCTGTGGATACGTATGTGCTGCGTCAAGTTTCCTCTCACAGTAAATTGGGCTTCGCATACACTACACAAATATGGCTTCTCTCCGCTGTGGATACGCATGTGCCTCTTTAAGCTTACGTTTTGGGAAATTTTGGCTTCGCATACGCTGCACGAATATGGCTTCTCGCCGCTGTGGATACGCATGTGAAGCTTCAAGTTTTCTCTTCTGCAAAAATTAGCTTCGCACACGCCACATGAATACGGTTTTTCGCCGCTGTGGATACGCATGTGTGTCTTCAAGTGTTGTCTTCTGGAAACAACAGCTTCACATACACCACATGAATACGGCTTCACGCCGCTGTGGACATGCATGTGTGTGTTCAAGCTATCTTTCACGGTAAACTGTGCTTCGCATACGCCACATGAAATTGGCTTCTCGCCACTGTGGATACGCATATGCGTTTTAAAGGATCCTCTCACGGTAAATTTGGCTTTGCATACGCCACATGAATACGGATTCTCACCACTGTGAAAAAGGTGGTGTGCCTTCAAGCTTTCCCTTTGGGAAAATTTGGCTTCGCATACGCCACACGAAAATGGCTTATCCTCGCTGTGGACACGCATATGAGTCTTCCTGTTTCCTTTCTGGGAAAATTTGGCTTCGCATACGCTACATAAATACGTATTTTCACCGCTGTGGATACGCATGTGTATCTTTAACCCTCTTAGTGCCAGGCGAAAAGGTAAAGGTGAAGTCTAAAAGTGCCAGGCTGTTTTAATGGAAAATGAAGGCTTTCAGAAAAAAATATGTACATCCTCTGTTTTGAAAGATACGAAAGCGAAATTTAGTCAGGGATTGCAAAACATAGCTATCTAAATTCAGTGGAATTTTCAGATCATTATGAACATTATTTATTTTTTAATTAATTAATTAATTAATTAAAATAATTTCTTCTGTAAAATAAAATTAGAAAGTTTGATTATTCCTATTACCACACGCATATAAATGGAGTAAAAATGAACACTGGAGAGCACACATACAAAAAAGAACCAGGAAATGCAGTTTTTTAGTTTAAAAAATATCAGCAGTGCTGTCAAAATTCTGAAATTCTAAAATCTAGCATATTCATAAAATACCGTACACCAACAATGGCATTGTTGATATAAATCAAATAAAAATAATTACAGTGAAAATAAATAAACAGAAGGGCACCCTGTAGTTTTATCTTTCACATTTGTGGTTTTGTAGCCTGTGGAGGATTGTCCTGGTTAACAATCCTTTCTTCTCAGTCACTATTACTATCAACATCATAACCATCACTATCATTTTTGGTTATGTACGATCACATTATTCTGAAGCGAAATCGGCACTTGATTCGTCACACACAAGATCGCAATCACTGTCCACGAAGTCCAAGAGTTCACTCATCAATCATTAATTCTTCAATTTCTTCCTCTCTCAAACAATGCTTCCTTCCCTTGGACGCCATGCTTTTACGAGTCACGCGTAAACAAGTCAAGGAACTTCAAATATCGCTCGAGTATATCGATAGACAGAAAACAAAAGATGTTTTGCCAGAAAATGGTAGCTAGAACTCTCTTTAATGGTCATGTCAAGTTTAGATGCCATTTTCGGTCTATAAGCCCTTCTAAGAATACAAAAACGAAGCGTCTCTCAGAGCGACGCTGGCAAGTTTCGTTCATTTTATGAGGATCGCTCACAGCGACTCTGGCACTAAAAGGGTTAAGGGTCCTCTACTGGTAAATTTGGCATTGCATACGCTACACACAAGGGCATCCTGCCCGCTATGGTTTGGAATCTTTGATTCCAGAATTAGTAGGATATTCAATTTTCTTCTAGATGCTGTGCTAGTATATTGTCTTCCACATTTACTTATTCCGCAAAACTTTCTTAGAGCAGGATATGACGTATCTGGACATATCAACCTGAAATATCAGTAAGAAAAGTTTGTTTTAGGGTATATTATCAAGGATGTGAAATAACCTGTCAAAAACGAGAGACCTATGTAGTGAAATTATCTCTGGAGCAACTTTCAATTATATCTATAGGAGGAAATTTGACTTCAAGAAGTACCGGTAAATGATGTCGTTTCTACTCATCAATAATATGTTGATCATATAGGCTGAATATTTTACAATATGTATATTATGCAATGTAGCGTATCTTGTCGGAAATTTTGGAGTCATAGGTATGAGAGCATTAGTGTATTAGGATCGTATCTTAACTAGCACAATCTATCGATCCCAAGTTGTTAGATTTTTACATACCGGGTGTCATAAAAGACAAGGTGTTTTTGCCCCCACCCTTTGCATATCTGCTTTACATCTTAACCCGCCCCCATTCATCCACATAACATATATTTGGAAATCGCACACCCGTCCAATCTTAACGTTTCTTCTATAACACAGGATCCAAATGCTTTTTATTCTCTTTTCTTTACCACATGCAATCCAAGTTTTAATTTCTATATAGTACCACGCTCCAAACCACGGCTTCAGATATGAATTCTTACTACCTACATCTGTATTTGATGTCAACATATGTCAATCCAAGTATTACTTTTTTTCCTTGCTTTATCCATGTTGTCTCCTAGGTGGCAGGAGTCACCAACTTCCTTAAGCATTTCATCCGCCAATCGATGCCAAAGGAGTTTTATTTTATTTCTTCCGGCTGCATTTATGTATTCCACTTTTCTTTTACTTACTCTGATTTTATCATGAATTCTTTTCTCAGCATTAATGTAATACTGGTTAGAAAAACAAGCAAATTCGCTTGTGAATCAGCTAAGATGACAATATCGTTAACACATCTCTGATTCGAAATAACTTTAAAGTGTTTCTTGACTAATAATTTTCGTTTTGATCTGGTGTCTTCAATTATTTGCTAAAAGGATAGGTTGTAAAATAAGAGTTAGAAAATGCTGTCCTACATTACATCTTTCAGAAGAAAGTCGCCTGCTACCCACCTCTAATAAATGCCTTTGTCACTGTCTTTCTTCGTTAATATATATTTCATTATTCTCTGCCCAGTCTGCCAATTTACCGAAAGAGTTTAGCAAATCCTCTGTCGATGTCATCACAATGTCATCTGCATAGATATACATTTTAACTTTATCTGAGTGTATCGTCTCTATTATGTCGCCTGTGGCCATTATATATAAAAGTGGACTTAGTAGGTCACCTTGTAACACCCCTACTGTATACATTATGATTCCTGAACGGGAGATTCCATCATCTATCACTATATGGTTTTAGTTGAGAATGCTTTTTATAATGCAGCATAATATGTAATTATCAAGGCCGATTGGATTTTCTAGTTTTGTTAAGATGTTGTCTATTCTGATGGTGTCGATGTCTTTTGCGAAATTGATATGGATAGTATGCAGTTTTCCATTTGACTTCGACAGCACACTTTCTATGTCTCTTTGAAGGCAAAGAACAGCTGTAGTGGTGCTTCTTCCTCTCCGGAATCCAAATTTTCCTTCGGGTACACGAGCCTACACTAGTTTGTGAGTCTCCTTGAATGTAGACGTGTTAATAACTTAAATGGCGCAGCCTTAAGGGTTACTTCTCTATTTGACCGATTCAAAAACAGAAATCACGACCTCAAATATGTAGTGACTAAGTTTGCGTTACATGGTTTTCAAGGATACTTGTAGTTTAACGTGACCGTCAATCAAGCGAGGATGAGCCACGAGACCTCCTATTTACGTGGAATCCGAACCACAGGATAGTGCATCTTACTTCGAAATTCTCACATTCATTGACCGGGAATCGAACCCGGTCCACCTTGGTGTGAAAGGGAGACAGCTTGACAGCTGAGCCTCCACGCCACACATGGTTTTCATTATCTGATACGTCAGAGAGAGAATTTCTATTCGCCGAGACTGGTGTGTGTGTGTGGAAGTTCAGGGGTGAGCTGTGAGACGTTTTGATAAAAAATAAAAATAAAAGGACTGAAACACTGACAATGTTCTGCGTCAACCAGGCCTAAATCATGAAATTATTCTTATAACCTACACATTGAGGGAATTTCTCTATTAACTTATAATTACATCCTTCAAAATACTAATCACTCATGTCCAGTGAATGTTAATACTGCCAACTGGTTACAGTGTTGATTGTAGAATCCCTTCTTTACCTCGATTTTACTCCAATCCTATTCAAAATGTCAAATAATTTACTCCAATTGACGAAATCAACAGTCTTATCTAAGTCAAAATTGCCACGAACGTTCCCTTCTCTTCCTTCAATATATTTCCCAAGATTAGTCTAAAACAAAATACTGCTTCCCTTAATCCTACGCTTCTGCTGACTAAAACTGGTCATCGCCTTACTCGACTGTCGTTCCATGCTCTTAAAAATAAATGGAGTTAGAATCTTTTATGCATGATTCATCAAATTCCTTGTATCATTACCTTCCCATTTGTCAGCTCCTACTCTCTTAGGTATAAGCATAATAACATACTTCTTAACAACATCTGCCACCCTTGACGTACTTGTCAAAAATTCCTACAAAATTACAAGCGAAATTAACTGATCCGCCTTTCACCCTTATTCAACGTGGCAACTCATTCAAGCATATCACGTATGTCAGGTGGTTCTTGTTCTTCCATATTTCATCCATTAATTCTAA
Organism: Meconema thalassinum; assembly: GCA_946902985.2. Taxonomy (NCBI): domain Eukaryota; kingdom Metazoa; phylum Arthropoda; class Insecta; order Orthoptera; family Tettigoniidae; genus Meconema; species Meconema thalassinum. The sequence goes on along the minus strand of OX336395.1, from coordinate 93,264,647 downwards.
TATACGAGAGACCCAACGTTCTTTTCCTTCTATTTATTCTGTCTGTTCTTTCCTTTCTCCCAGAGTTTATTTCTACAAATGTTATTTAAATCTCCAAAAGTTTGCATTGACGTTCTTTGGATTTCTTCATTTCCACTCAACAAATAAGTAATAACAAACGGTGTTTGGAATAGTTACTCAAGTAACCGTCATGAGGGTAGCACCATCGGACAGATTGAGAAGGCTGTGAATGTGGTGTGTGTACGGTATCTTTGATTATTGATTGTCTTTTGGTTTATGGGTTATGTTCCTTGTAAAAGAAGAAGGTTTTCAGTAAAATACGAGCAGACATTAGCCTCTCGTTTGAAATAAATATAGCTTTGTCTTTTATTATCAGTGGAGAGAGCTTGCCTTCATAATTGAGGGCACCACATGGTCCTCTGGGTCGGGATAGATAATACTTTTTATGTACCGGTATCAGATATCAAAAAAAATGCTCACAAAAAAGGTATGTGACAATTGATTTCAAGCAGTGTGACAATTATTCTGTTAATACTTCCTCTCTGCTCACAATCTTAATTATGGATGTCGCTGAAAAGAGATGAGTAATTAAAAACGAGCCGTAATAAAAGCTCGTGTGACACGAATTGTCAGCTACGTAGATAGTTTTCAACAAGGTGGCAACTTGAACGACATTCGTGTTAGGCAGAAGTTATTACATACTTCCAAGGAAGAAAATAACGTAGTACAAGGCCTGTCAGCAATAAAAGACACTGAAGAATCGCATGATATTTATAGGGAGACATTTGAAGAACTGTGCTAAGAGATAGAGTCTAGGATGGATACCTTACTAGATCCCAATTCACCTTCACTATCTGTTCCTTCTAATTCCCCAAATATTAAACTGCCAAAGATTGCATTGCTAATATTCAGATCATAATATCAAACTTCAGGCACCTCAGCGATACCTTCCAGTCACAGGTAATAAACAATACGTGTCTGACAGACATTCAGAGGTATTATTATTTACTATCATGCTTATCTGTCGAGCCCCATAAATTATGAGAAAACTTATCTGTTACAGGTAATAATTTTAGAGTAGCCTGGGAGTTGATCATATAAGGATACGATAACCCCTAACTAATTGTAGACTGTCACATTAAGGAACTATTAAACCTACCTACTGCAAGAACTGAGTCACCTAAAGAACTCAGACAGTTACTCAAACAGCTGCTAAGTACCTTAAATGCAATAGAAGTGTTGGAGGTGGACACTCCCCTACACGAACTAATCCTATCACACATGGTTTTGGAGAGAGTCAATCTGAATCTTAGAAAGCAATGCGATTCCAAAACCTCCAGTACAAATTTTCCTAGTTTGAAAGATTTAGTAAATTTTTTGGAAGGAACTGCTCAGACATTGGAGCTCGTTCATCGCGACAAACAACTGATCCCTCATCAGAACTCAGATATAATTTCTAGAAGGTCGTTCCTCAGTACTACTGCAGAGTGTGCCTTTTGTAAGGACAAACTTAGAAAATGTTCGAAATTAAAGGATAGAGAACTCTCAACCAAATTAGAATTCGTCAAAGTAAACAATCTTTGCTTCAATTGTTTGAGCGTCGGCCATAGGCTAGTGAAATGCACCGCAGGCAATTGCCGTATCTGTAAACACAGCATAACACTCTGTTACTTAGGGACGAGCAGGGGCATCGCAACAGTACGAATTCAAGTAGCTTCCGGCCTCATCAACAGACATATTGCACTGTGAAGGGTAACTAAAACCATGTAGAAGTTCTTCTGTCAACGGCTCTAGTAAATATAAAGGACAATAAAGGAAAGACGTTCGAGTGTCGGGCGTTACTTGACAGTGCCTCACAAATGAATTTTATGTCTAAATCCTGAGCTGACCACACAGGAATAAAATTAAGTCGTTAGTCTATTCCTATGAGTGGCATATGTGATGCCCAGGCTACTGAATCATCGCATATTTGTCAAATTCATGTCTCATCTAGGGTTACCGACTACAATGTGCATGCAGTTTGTGCAGTGTTGCCTTGCATTACAGGTCTGCTTCCAACAACACCCTTCGATAGTTTTGATTGGCAAATATCTGCAGACATTGAATTGGCTGATCCTCATTTCAATAAACCGGATCAAGTCGACCTTCTCTTAGGAGCATCTATATTTTTTGATTCCCTCTACAGTGGTCAATTCAAGCAAGAGAATCATCCTACTATACAGAACACAGCATTTGGATGGACGTTGGCTGGTAGAATACCAACACAATCTATCAAGGTTGAGAAGAAACATGTGATGGCTTACCTTACCCGTAATGATTAGCTTCACACACAAGTTAAGCAATTATGGCTACAAGAGGACTATGAACCACTACCACTGCGTTCTAAAGAAGAAAACCTATGCGAGGAGCAGTTCTTGAAGACCACATCGAGGAACGATTATGGTCGATTTGTCGTCAGATTGCCAATTCAACCTTATCATGGAGAACTTGGTGATTCGCTTGGATACGCTACGAGGTGTCTGCAGCAATTAGATAGGAGACTCCAGCGCCAACTTGAACTGAGGGCAGACTATGTGAAGTTTATGGCTGAGTATTTTGAGCTGTAACACATGGAAGAAGTGTCAGTAGAATCCAGCAAGCCAACGTATGACATGCCTCACCCCGCCGTGGTCAAGGAGTCTAGCAGCACCACGAGTGGTATTTAATGCTTCGGCAAAAACAACTGCGAAGTTGTTCCTCAATGACATCATGATGATAGGACCCACCATACAAGAGGATTTGTATTCCATCGTTTTAAGATTCCGAACGTACAGATATGCTTTCACTGCCGACATTATGAAAATGTACAGACGGATCTTAATTCACAAAGAAGACCAAGATCTCCAGCGTACTTTATGGTGAGCCTCAACCAATGAGCCAATTCAGATATATCGTCTTGCAACTGTTACTTATGGCAATGCTGCAGCTCCATTTTTGGCTACACGCTGTTTACTAAAACTCGCTGATGACGAAGAAGACAAATATTCTAGAGCAGCAGATGTTCTGTGAAGAGATTTTTATGTCGATGATGTTCTGAGTGGTACCGAGAATATTGAGGATACACTAACCTTACAAGAGGAACTGCAAGAACTATTACTCAGAGGAGGGTTTCTTCTTCGCAAGTGGTGTGCCAATGATGGGAGATTGTTAGCGACTATTCCATTAGAGCAACGTGAAGCGCAACTGTCATGGAGCTGCGATGGCATTGGGGCATGTACAATGAAGGCTTTGGGTTTGTTATGGCACCCTCAGAGCGACACCCTTCAAATCTCAGCATCAGCTCACAAAGGCAAGGGAGATACCTGGACAAAACCGTCTGTGTTAGCTAGTATTTCTTCAATATTTGATACACTTGTTTTTTTAGGGCTAGTGACGGTCAAGTGCAAAATTCGTTTGCAACCTCTGTGGGAAAGGAAATTAGACTGGAACCAACCCTTGCCCCCTGAACTACAAACTGCTTGGAATGAGTTGCACCAACATCTTCCGTCACTCAACGGCATTCAAACTGAAAGAAGAGTACTAGTAGATGGCAAGGTACAGCATATTGAACTACATGGACTCTCAGATGCTTCAGAGCAAGTTTACGGAGCATGTATCTATCTTAGAAGTGTCAATGAGATGAATTGTGTTACAGTCAATCTGCTCACTTCTAAATCCCGTGTTGCACCTCTAAAGCAACAATCACTGCCAAGACTAGAATTATGTGGAGCACTGTTGTTAACTAAACTTATGGAAAAAGTCAAGACTGTAATCAATCTGGACATCACGAGAACTTTATACTGGACATATTCTACAGTAGTACTGTGCCCGTTTCCCCGACGTCACGTTGGCCCGGCGATTGCAACGAGAAACCGAAGAAGGGACACAGGCGATAAAAAAAAATTAAGTCCAGGAAATATTTGTCCAATAAAAAAAAAGTCAAACAACTAGCTCGGGCAGGCAAGAGATCGAATATCTCGGGTCGATTAAAGGGAGAGGCATGCAAGGTTCAACAGGACAAATACCTCACAACAAGAAAAAGGAAAAAAAATATCACTGACTCGGGAGAAGTTCCAAACTACAGGAATAACCAGAGCTTGTAAAATCGAGATCCTAAATTTATTTTTGAGCAGACAGACAAAAAAATATGAACACTCCTATTACTCAAGGCAAATCATTAGGTTGGGATACAAATATCCAAAATGTCCATCTGTGCCGTTGAGCTGTCCTATTTCACTTAAATGGGAAGTTCTCACAAAAGAAAATTAATCATAGTTCGAGAGTTCGTTGTTTAGCTGAATATGAATTAAAAAACACTCCACTATCAACTTCAGCTTTGTAGAAAAAAAATAATTAAACACTTTTTTCTTCCCATAAAACAGACCCAATTAATAATTCACACACAAATTATACACATCCCTGATATTTACATATATTAGATTGACATTAATGACAGTTAATTAATTAATTGGATTAAATTAATTATAGACAAATAAATGATTATTATCATTATATTACCAAAATAATTCCAAGTTTCCTTATGAAAAACATCTCAGTTCAAAGTAGCATTAATCTATCGTAATTTCTCAAAACATTGGTTTACAAGGGAATTCTAATCACTCAAGTCATTCTCAAATAAGAAATTGGATTCAACATATGCTTATGGGAGAAGTTAAATGGTTCAGAATGCGATGATGTAACAGTTACATTCAAAGATAAAGGAATACAGTAGAATTGCCGAAGATCTGCATAGTTATTAAATTGAATTGACCAGCTCATTAAACCCTAACAACACTGCACAAAATGACGATAAATTGGACGATAAAAAAACTGTCATTGCACTATTTCCCAAAGTTGGAAATATAGATAATTACTATAATAAAGCACATACTAATTCATTTGACCTAGGACTGCACAGACCCTGAATCCTGGCATAATCACAAACATTTATATCATCGAAGAAATTCCTTATTTATTAATTTATTAAAGCGTTGGAATGGAATATCTCATTTCCAACAGTTGCTGCTCTTAGATCACTATAAAGTGTCTACAACTTATTAATAATTGTGCTTTATTCAAAACCATTTCCAAAATCCTTCTGACATAATGCCAAGTAATCCTTAAGTGGCAATAATAAGACTGGTCAGAATATTTTAATGTCAACGATTATTATCGGCTTCGTATTTTTTTATACAATCTGAATTAATTACTGTAGGGTTCAAAATCACACATCATGAATCCAGATGATAATTACTGTGCCAAGAATTAATTATCAAGTTTCAAAAATTAGCTCTGCAAAAAGTTTAATGTTCCGCTTGCAACTGCTATAAAGGTATAATACGCAATTAGTAAGAACGAAACTAAGTTTAGAATAAGTTAAAAATAAATGGAATCCAACCATAAAACATTTTGTTAAATATCTCACATATATGCGTAAAGTTACTCTTAATATACATAAATTATTTGCTCTTTAGTTTGGGAATTCACTCGAAATATATCAGTCACCTGAGAGAAAGAACATTATGATAACATGGTAATGGCTTGTCATATCATTTCAGACATGTTGTCTGAAGGCATGCTCAGGGTTACGGAGAGTGTGTTGCCTATGTGTTTCCCACGACGTGGTTGATCTTGGTCCTATTCTTAATTTTGCAAGATCGCCGCTTAGGATACTCTTGTAATGCATCCATCGTCGTGACGTTAGATCTAACGTGAATTCGGTCCCCCAGAACTTGGACTCATCCTGGTTATTAAGCTTCCCTGTTGATGGCTTAAGCTATCATCTTGAATAGTAATAAAGTCTTTATTAAAGTTCCCATGTTGCTGTTCTTAATTACAAGTGGCATCGTGGATTACTTCATACAACCTTAAATCAAAATGGGTTGTACGCCACTGATGGTAAAATGTTCCGACTATTTTATCAGTGTGGAATAGGTGGTGTAATTGCAATATAGTTCATTAATCATGAATGCAATGGCTATTAATTCAATTAAATATTGATCTAATTCTGTTACATTAAGTACAGCCATCGTGTCGAAAAAGAAAGTTTAACATTGTATATCTTTGTGCCTGGCAAAATACTCTGACGAGATCTGTCATATGTTGTGCGCTGCAACCAGTTGTGTTTCAATGTCTACTGGCCTGCGTCCTACGGTGAATATATTTCCAGTCAGCTAATGGTGCTGTGAATGTGTCAGCTGAATAATATTATAATTCTTACTTACAGTATTTCTGCCGCTTGTAAGAAACACTGACTTTACTTTACTTAACACTGGTAAAGAAATTATTATAAGTATCGGCGTATCACCAGCCAGATTGTGATGGTTAGTTAAAATAGTGCAAACACACGCTTTCCACACGTATTAGAACAACTCAGCTACCGGCACACATGAGTGTTGCCTGTGAAGAAAAATTCTCGAATGCATGTGTTCTGGCACTGACAGAGTGCACGCTGCCTCGTCACCTGATTCATAGCGGTGTGTGGGGAAATTTCCACCCCTCATCTATTGCGTCACGACTTGTCAAACCCGTTAGGAGTTGAAGATGTTCGACTCTCGCTTGTGCTAAATTTTAGCTCAATGCCATAAGGATAGGTCCATTTGTCAGCTAGAATAAATATGAAGAATGTTTCTTTAGCTCTGGGTATGCTACAAACACATGCTGGAATACATTACAATACGTTACAATCATCAACTACTTCCAAGGTTGCTTTGCGAATCTCGGCAATTAAAGATCACCAACATGGTGGATTTCGGTCACATGTTCCCCTCTCCTGGTTTTTATAAGTTTTGGTCAGAGAACTTATAAAACATCATTATGCTAAGATTATGTGAAGAAATCAAACATGTCTGTCCAGTATTAATTCTCAGGTTTGAAATATTTTCTTAGATTTCCAGCGTTGTAGTTTCCAATCACTCGGTCGGAGTGTATTTCTGCCAAACGATAACTGTTGTTGCCGAAAACTCTTACAATCTTTACTGGACCATAATAAAGCTTAGCGAATTTGTTATAGACTCTCATGGGTAAGTTGGATGATACTGGTTTCCTTATCAAGACTAAATCGTTTTCCCGTAGAGGTTCTCTGAATTTTCTTCCTGCCTGTCTTTTCTTTCTCTTTTCGGCGTGACGTTCCAAGCTCTCTCTAGCCATGTCAATGCGCGTGGGAATTGATTATTTGATCCATAACATCCATATTTCCAAACTTCCATACTACGTAATTAAATACAAGTTTTTCGGGCTTGTAGGCCGTGGTCCAGACAGGATATCTCCCGACGTTTCGCCGGAAACTGCGTCCGGCATTATCAAGGGAACCGCTCCTTTCCTTGGTCTGCAGTGGAATGAGGAAGAGGCTTGAAATAATGGGTAACGGCTAGTAGTGGAGTATTGTTGTTTGAATATGACTGTTGGTTGGGTGGATCTTGGCGATGAACTAATGGCTGGAAGGTAGTTTGGATCTTCAAATTAGCATGGTGAGCCGAGAGTTCTCTTCGCATTCCGGCTGGATCGTCTGATCTCACGTACATGTTGCGGGGTGCGGTGCGTGCTCCGGCTTCGGCGACCGAGCTTGTGAGGGTCAAGTGTTCCCTGCGCGACTGCCGGGCTGTAGCGGGAAGGTTCTTCAGGTTGACGTGTGAGTGATTTCTTGGCCTTGGTGTTCCTAAGGGCCGGGATCCATGTATTACGCACACGTTCAATTTCTTCCTTCCGATTGAAATTGTCGGGGTGTTTGAAGATTTCTATGGCTTCCCGTTGCAGCCTGGAGTGGTAGTGTGTGGTCGAGGAGAGTATCTCCGTGTCCCCGTACTTTACGTCGTGACCGGGCAAGAGAGAATGCTCAGCGACTGACGATTTCTCAGTTTGACCCAGGCGGCTGTGTCTGTTATGTTCCTTGAGTCTGGTGGTCACGCTCCTCTTCGTCGTTCCTATGTACACCTTCCCACAGGAACACGGGATTCTGTAGACACCTGCAGTGGAGTGTGGGTGGCACTTGTCATTAGCGGATCGCAGCAAGTCCCGGATTTTGGCGGTGGGTTTATAAACCGTCTTCACCCCATAGGTCTTCAGTAATTTGCCTATCCTGTCCGTCACCTTCTTCACGTACGGCAGGAATGCGGTGGCCACCGGAGTTTCGTCAGAATCTTTCCTCGTGCTCTGGCGCCTGGGATGAGAGGCTCGCTCAATCTCCTTATTGCTGTATCCGTTATAAGGAGATTGAGCGAGCCTCTCATCCCAGGCGCCGGAGCACGAGGAAAGATTCTGACGAAACTCCGGTGGCCACCGCATTCCTGCCGTACGTGAAGAAGGTGACGGACAGGATAGGCAAATTACTGAAGACCTATGGGGTGAAGACGGTTTATAAACCCACCGCCAAAATCCGGGACTTGCTGCGATCCGCTCAAGACAAGCGCCACCCACACTCCACTGCAGGTGTCTACAGAATCCCGTGTTCCTGTGGGAAGGTGTACATAGGAACGACGAAGAGGAGCGTGACCACCAGACTCAAGGAACATAACAGACACAGCCGCCTGGGTCAAACTGAGAAATCGTCAGTCGCTGAGCATTCTCTCTTGCCCGGTCACGATGTAAAGTACGGGGACACGGAGATACTCTCCACGACCACACACTACCACGCCAGGCTGCAACGGGAAGCCATAGAAATCTTCAAACACCCCGACAATTTCAATAGGAAGGAAGAAATTGAACGTGTGCGTAATACATGGATCCCGGCCCTTAGGAACACCAAGGCCAAGAAATCACTCACACGTCAACCTGAAGAACCTTCCCGCTACAGCCCGGCAGTCGCGCAGGGAACACCTGACCCTCACAAGCTCGGTCGCCGAAGCCGGAGCACGCACCGCACCCCGCAACATGTACGTGAGATCAGACGATCCAGCCGGAATGCGAAGAGAACTCTCGGCTCACCATGCTAATTTGAAGATCCAAACTGCCTTCCAGCCGTTAGTTCATCGCCAAAATCCACCCAACCAACAGTCATATTCAAACAACAATACTCCACTACTAGCCGTTACCCATTATTTCAAGCCTCTTCCTCATTCCACTGCAGACCAAGGAAAGGAGCGGAACCCTTGATAATGCCGGACGCAGTTTCCGGTGAAACGTTGGGAGATATCCTGTCTGGACCACGGCCTACAAGCCCGAAAAACTTGTATTTAATTATGAACGCCGGCCGTGAAAGCCTAAGCTGTTATATCCCATACTACGCCTTCACGAGCCTCTTCTTTCAGTCCCTCGGTGGAAGTAAAATATATATATCGGTTCTTCATATCAATGACCAGACCATTGTCAGATATGAATTCAACTCCGATTATGATATCGAAATTTGAATTTGATAAGACCAGGAAGATGTGCTGTATCTTCCTTCCGGCAAGTTCCATATCTAACATTACCTGTTGTTTACATTTAATTATCCTGTCAGGGATAACTCCTCTAATCTTTACAGTTGATGCCAGAAGAATGTCAAGTTTTCCTTTTGACTGGAGCAATTCTAAACATGACTGTGATATAATGGAAACCATGGCCCCTGTGTCCACTAACGTCTTTATTTGGCATCCCATTATATTTAAAGAAATAGTCGGTAATTCATGTCTGATCCCTCGGCGTACTTCTTCATTTTCAAATATGAGGTCTTCATCCTTTATTTCGTATAATTCCTGAATTTGTACAATGTCCGAGTTGATTAGAATTTCATTACCTATTGTTGATTGGACGTTTTTATTTTCTTGGTTCAGCCGATTAACTGGTTTAACTCTTCTTCTGTTGGTGCTGAAGGTCGAGTATTTCTTAATTGTTCTATATATTCTCGGCTTTCCTGATACCTGGTGTCCGAATTGTTACTGTTTTGCTTGTTCCTCTCTTCTTGAGACCTATTATTCTGGTTGGAGTAGCTGTTAAACCTCCTGCGTTGGTACCAGTTATTTTGTCCTCTGTTACGATGCCTCGAATATCTTCGATTGTACGGGGTATTTCTCTGATTATTATTATCGTTTCTACGATTGTAGTGATAATCATCTTGCTGGTGGTCAGAATCCCTCGATGTCTTCTCTTCTTGTTGCGCTGGTCTTTCTGTTTGGGCTATCCTATCCATTAAGACTGCATTTATTTCCCGACTTTCCTTTCTGTCATGTCTACCATTATTGCCTAGAGTAGCGTGATACATACGCCTAAGAACTTCTTCACAATCTTCCAGGGTTTCTACTCCGGATACTATGAGCATGCGCTGTACTTCAATGGGAAATTGCCTCGTTATGGCTCTCATCAATTCCTGGCGTGGTAAAGGTGGATTAGGAACTGTAGCTTTGCGAACTGCGCGGTGAAGTAATTCGCATATCTAGTCGGATGGGACGTGGCATATTTCTTAGAGTACATTTCCGCTCTAATATCCAATTGTTCATCTGAACTCCAAAAACGGTGTAGAAATGATTGACTCAAGTCTTCCATATTAACAAACGAACATCTAAATGCCCTAAACCAATTTAAAGGAACTCCTTCCAAGTGTCTTTCAACTATTCTGAGCTCTCTATCCTTGGATATCCTGTTTTCATCCATGTATTCCCGAATATCTCTCAGGAATTCCATCGGTGTCAAGTTATTACCCCCATTAAACTTGCGTGGTCGATCATCAATGTTTCGAATTATTGTGACGTGTCCCTTCGTAGTTGAATTGGCTCTATTCCCTTCCGTATCTAACGTTCCACAAGCATTAGGACTATCTGATGTTCTTAAAACATTGGGACTATCTGATTGTAATATTTGTCCCGGTTGCTCATAAGTGTGGCTAACATTATTTTTCATGTTGGATAGTTTGGTTTCCAGATTCGATATCCGAATTGTGGTCATGTCGTGCTCTAACTTGTGTTTATTTTCCATATCTGCCGCTGTAATAATTACACTATTCCTCATCTGTGTCTGTAGCTCATTACGCACGTGCTCGAAATCGTTGTTACATTTCTCTGTTAGCTGGTTTACTTTCTCTTTGATATCTGCTATCTCCGTAAAATTAGTGTCAGTGACTGTTAGCAAATTCTTAACTATTGTTTCATTTTTCTGCTGTACCCTCTCATTATGTTCTGATAAATCTTTACTTAAACCATCTAAATTGTCGGTCAACTTCTTTTCTAAACCTTGCAATCTGTCTACAAATTGTGTTTTGACAGCGTTAACTTGACCTGATACGTGGGTATGCAATTCCTTTCTAAGAACTTTGAGATTATGGGTAAGTCTTGTATCACAAGCATTTAACTTTTTGTCTAAGGCTAAATTACTTTTTTCAACATCTGCCTGCACTTGCGCAATTTGCGTTTGCAAACGGACATCTAAACTCTTTACATCGCTAGATACCATATGAGTATCTGTATTTAAAGATTGAATATCTGCTTTAATATCTATTATAGAATAGTTAATACTTTCTATTTCCATATTGGCTTTTAATATATCAGTTCTTATATTTAATATATCAGCATGAATATCCTGTGTATCATCAATAATCAACGGCACTTTGCTTGATAAATTGTCAATATCGGCTTTCAGTTCCTGCCTACCAGTAGCTAAACTTTCATTTAATGTGGTTATTCGTGCATTAAGTTCCTGCTTATCAGCAGCCAAATTATCTTTAGGTTCCTGCTTATCAGCAGCCAAACTATCTTTAAGTTCCTGCTTATCAGCAGCCAAACTATCTTTAAGTTCCTGCTTATCAGCAGCCAAATTATCTTTAAGTTCCTGCTTATCAGCAGCCAAATTATCTTTAAGTTCCTGCTTATCAGCAGCCAAATTATCTTTAAGTTCCTGCCTACCAGTAGCCAAATTATCTTTAAGTTCCTGCTTATCAGCAGCCAAATTATCTTTAAGTTCCTGCTTATCAGCAGCCAAACTATCTTTAAGTTCCTGCTTATCAGCAGCCAAATTATCTTTAAGTTCCTGCTTATCAGCAGCCAAATTATCTTTATGTTCCTGCTTATCAGCAGCCAAACTATATTTAAGTTCCTGCTTATCAGTAGCTAAAGTGTTCTTTACCACATTCAAATCCTCATACAGTCTGTCAAAGCCCCTTTGGATTTGAGCAAGAATGCCCTGGGGTCCTTCTGCTTCTGCTGCACCAGTCATTATAATTACACAAATATATAACTATACTTAAGACTAGAGAAACTTAGTAGTAGGATGACGAACCAAGACCATGAGACCGAATATATTCGAATGAATTCCAAACATGTTTTACGTCTAACAAATCTAGCACAACGATTTCTCAAACCTCCAATTATCCTGACATTTATCTTTACCTTATAAGTTAAACAAACAACATCTAGATTTGAATAAAAAATCCCGATTCAATGACATTGCTAGATATCAGAACTCGTCTGACTATCCAACTATCCCAAAAATAATGGACTGGAAAAAAATAATTACCAAACCGTCGAGCTAATCACGCTCGGCATCAAATTGCTGCCTTACGTAACGTTGCCCACACGTATAGGGTGCCAAATCCCTGTGCCCGTTTCCCCGACGTCACGTTGGCCCGGCGATTGCAACAAGAAACCGAAGAAGGGACACAGGCGATAAAAAAAAATAAGTCCTGGAAATATTTGTCCAATACAAAAAAAAATCAAAACAACTAGCTCGGGCAGGCAAGAGTTCGAATATCTCGGGTCGATTAAAGGGAGAGGCATGCAAGGTTCAACAGGACAAATACCTCACAACAAGAAAAAGGAAAAAAAATATCACTGACTCGGGAGAAGTTCCAAACTACAGGAATAACCAGAGCTTGTAAAATCGAGATCCTAAATTTATTTTTGAGCAGACAGACAAAAAAATATGAACACTCCTATTACTCAAGGCAAATCATTAGGTTGGGATACAAATATCCAAAATGTCCATCTGTGCCGTTGAGATGTCCTATTTCACTTAAATGGGAAGTTCTCACAAAAGAAAATTAATCATAGTTCGAGAGTTCGTTGTTTAGCTGAATATGAATTTTAAAAAAACACTTCACTATCAGTTTCAGCTTTGTAAAAAAAACTAAACATTATTTTTCTTCCCATAAAACAGACTAAATTAATAATTCACACACAAATTATACACATCCCTGATATTTACATATATTCGATTGACATTAATGACCGTTAATTAATTAATTGGATTAAATTAATTATAGACAAATAAATGATTATTATCATTATATTACCAAAATAATTCCAAGTTTCCTTATGGAAAACATCTCAGCTCAAAGTAGCATTAATCTATCGTAATTTCTCAAAACATTGGTTTACAAGGGAATTCTAATCACTCAAGTCATTCTCAAATAAGAAATTGGATTCAACATATGCTTATGGGAGAAATTAAATTGTTCAGAATGCGATGATGTAACAGTTACATTCAAAGATAAAGGAATACAGTAGAATTGCCTAAGATCTGCATAGTTATTAAATTGAATTGACCAGCTCATTAAATCCTAACAACAGTGCACAAAATGACGATGCATTTGACGAGGAAAAAAAACTGTCATTGCACTATTTCCCAAAGTTGGAAATATAAATATAATTACTATAATAATTTGACCTAGGACTGCATAGACCCTGCATCCTGGCATAATCACAAACATTTATATCATCGAAGAAATTCATTATTTATTAATTTATTAAAGCGTTGGAATGGAATATCTCATTTCCAACAGTTGCTGCTCTTAGACCACTATAAAGTGTCTACAACTTATTAATAATTGTGCTTTATTCAAAACCATTTCCAAAATCCTTCTGACATAATGCCAAGTAATCCTTAAGTGGCAATAATAAGACTGGTCAGAATCTCTTAATGTCTACGATTATTATCGGCTTCGTATTTTTTTATAAAATCTGAATTAATTACTGTAGGGTTCAGGATCACACATCATGAATCCAGATGATAATTACTGTACCAAGAATTAATAATCAAGTTTCAAAAATTATCTCTGCAAAAAGTTTAATGTTCCGCTTGTAACCGCCGTAAAGGTATAATACGCCATTAGTAAGAACGAAACTAAGTTTAGAATAAGTTAAAGAAATGGATTCCAACCATAAAACATTTTGTTAAATATCTTACATATAAGTGCGAAATTACTCTTAATATCCATAAAATATTTGCTCTTTAGTTTGGGAATTCATTCGAAATATATCAGTCACCTGAGGGAAATAACATTATGATAACATGGTAATGGCTTGTCATGTAATTTCAGACAAGTAGTCTGAAAGCATGCTCATGGTTACGGAGAATATGTTGCCTATGTGATTTCCCACGACATGGTTGATCTTGGTCCTATACTTAATTTTGCAAGATCGCCGCTTAGGATACTCTTGTAATGCATCCATCGTCGTGACGTCAGATCTAACGTGAATTCGGTCCCCCAGAACTTGGACTCATCCTGGTCATTAAGCTTCCCTGTTGATGGCTTAAGCTATGATCTTGAATAGTAATAAAGTCTTTATTAATGTTCCCATGTTACTGTTCTTAATCACAAGTGGCATCGTGGATGACTTCATACAACCCTTTAAATCAAAATGGGTTGTACGCCACTGATGGTAAAATGATCCGACTATTTTATCAGTGTGGAATAGGTGGTGTAATTGCAATATAGTTCATTAATCATGAATGCAATGGCTATTAATTCAATTAAATATTGATCTTATTCTGTTACATCAAGTACAGCTATGGTGTCGAAAAAGAAAGTTCAACATTGTATATCTTTGTGCCTGGCAGAATAATATGACCCGGCAGAATAATATGACGAGATCTGTCATATGTCGTGCGCTGCAACAAGTTGTATATCAATGTCTACTGGCCTGCGTTCTACGGTGAATATATTTCCAGTTCGCTAATGGTGCTGTGAATGTGTCCGCTGAATAATATTATAATTCTTACTTACAGTATTTCTGCCGCTTGTAGGAAACACTGACTTTACTTTACTTAACACTGGTAAAGAAATTATTATAAGTATCGGCGTATCACCAACCAGATTGTGATGGTTAGTTAAAATAGTGCAAACACACGCTTTCCACACGTATTAGAAAAAACTCATCTTCGCGCACACATGAGTGTAGCTAGTGAAAATGAATTCTCGAAAGAACGTGTTCTGGAACTGACAGAGTCCACGCTGCCTAGTCACCTGATTCATAGCGGTGTGTGGGGGAAATTTCCACCCCTCATCTATTGCGTCACGACTTGTCAAAGCCGTTAGGAGTTGAAGATGTTCGACTCTCGCTTGTGCTAAATTTTAGCTCAATGCCACAAGGATAGGTCCATTTATCAGGTAGAATAATCATGAAGAATGTTTCTTTAGCTCTGGGTATGCTACAAACAGATGCTGGAATACATTACAATATGTTACATTCATCAACTACTTCCAAGGTTGCTTTGCGAATTTCGGCAATTAAACATCACCAACATGGTGGATTTCGGTCACACTATATACAGTGGAATTTCAAAAACGAGGTCTCCCGCGCATCTATTTACTATTAACATTAACGGAAGATTGTAAGTTTCGAGAAATTTCTGACATTGACAGTATGGTGTCAGCCGAAATAACAGATCTCAAGGAATGACGCGCTATACGAGTTGGTAAGGCGTCATATGGCACATGGTCCTTGCGGATCTTTGAATCCTTCTTCAGTCTGTATGAAAGATGGCGTATGTAAGAAAGACTTCCCTAAACAATTTCAGGAAGAGTCCAAAGAGAATGCCAATGGTTATCCTTCGTATAGGAGGAGAAATAATGGACGGATTATTGTAAAAACAATTCGAGGTATTGACATTGAAATCGATAGTCGATTCATTGTTCCCTACAATCCATTTCTTTTACTTTACTTTCAAGCTCATATTAATGTTGAAATATGCTCAAGTGTTCGCAGTGTTAAATACATCGACAAGTATGTGTATGAAAGGTCATGACTGCTGCAATGTTAAAATATGTCCTGAAAGTGAAACGGTGAACTATGATGGAATTACTTCTTTCCTAAATGCTAGATATGTTGGTCCAACAGAAGCCGCATACAGGATATTTTCATTTCACATGCATGAACACTCACATTCTATCGTGCGATTACCAGTTCCCTTGCAAAACTTACAAAATATCTATTTTAAAAATGATAACGCTCCTGATATTTTACTTCAAGCAGAGTTGCACAACACGGAATTACAAGCGTGGTTCATGTTAAATCAAGATTCGCAAGCCAGAAGTCCGTATATATATCCTGAAACACCAGTACATTACGTCTGGAATAAGAGCAACTGCCAATGGCAAAAAAGAAAAAAATATTTCAAAAATTATAGGCAAAATGTATAAAGTTTCGCCTACAGAAACAGAAAGGTATTATTTACGCCTGGTATTGCTTCACGTCATAGGTGCTACCAGCTTCCAGGATCTACGAACATACAAAGCCGTTGTCTATTCTACTTTTTAAGAAACAGCTAAGGAGCAAGGTTTGCTGATTGATGATTCTGAATAGCAGCGTTGTTTGGCAGAAGCATCACAATTTCAGATGCCTTCTCAGTTACGACAACTGTTTTCTTACATATGTATCTTTCAGACCCCTTCAAAATGTAAGACAGTTATGGGACATTTTCAAGAATTCATTATCAGAAGATTATCTGCAGTTTCACGAAGCTAACATTGCATATCAGTTCACACTTATACATATTTCTAATACATTAAAGCTCCATGGTCTTCCCATTACTTCTCTCGATAATTTCCCTCAAACAAATTTACCAATGAATTATCCAAAACTTAATGAGGATCAATTAAGTCGGATGATAAACCAAGCAAATGAAAACCAAACGGCTACAAATACTGAAATTTTAGGGTTAGTATAAAACGGCAATGAAAGGATGAGTAATGTATATTTCATTGACGGTCCGGGGGGCACCGGGAAAATATTTCTTTACCAATGCTTGATTCACAGTTGCACAAATTTGGGGTTAAATGTAGTTTCTGTTGCATGAACTGATATTACAGCAATGTTACTTCCTCAGGGGCACACTGTACACAGACAGTTCAAGTTACCTCTACATTTACATGAAAGTTCTGTATCAGGAATAAAATTTAACAGCAATGAAGGTTTTTATATTCGTTCAGCAAAACGTATTATCTGGGATGAAGCCCCTGTGGCTAATAAGCACGCGTTGATGTGTGTAAATTGGCTGCGCAAGGACATCAGGAATAACGACGTGCCTTTCGGAGGAAAAATTATCATCTTAGGTGGAGATTTTTGGCAGGTATTGCATGTTGTGCCTCACGCATCTATAGCAGCTTCAGTCCAAATGTCAGTAAGGTTCTCTCCTTTGTGGCGATTATTAAAAATTTTTAAACTCAACAAAAATATGCGAGCGGATACAGATTAACGTGACTTTGCAAACTTCTTGATTCAAATTGGTAACGGTGAATTAGTCGACTTACCACCCTCCATCATTGCTAAAACTGATATCATCACTGAAATATAAGGAAACGAAGTTTCCGCGTTGAAAGATATTTCACGCTTTTCAAAAATAGCGATTTTAGCACCTACAATTGAACACTGTAAAGAACTCAATGACAAAATGTTAGAGCTAATCCCAGGATCATAGAGAACTTACATCAGTGTGAATAATTTAATTACTGAAGATGAGAGTGAACTTCTACAATTCCCAACAGAATTTTAGACAGCATAGGCGTAAGTGGATTGCCACCTCATAGCCTTCGACTAAAAGAAGGCTCAATTGTGATTTTGTTATCTGCGGTCTCGGTAGACGGTGGTTCGAACCTCACGGTTTACCGTCCTTGAAGAGGCTTTCCGTGGTTTCACCATTTTCAACTCCAGGCAAATGCTTGTACGGTACCTTCCGACCAACCACGGCCGCTTCCTTCCACATCCTTGCCCAATTTCATTCATTTCATCTCTTTTACCTCAGGAGCGGAGGGGCATCCGGTCGTTAAAACACTTGCCACATAGGCCTTCATTGCATCTCAAACTTGACCCCGTTAAAACGCGAAGAATAAAGGGTAGACATACTGTACATACATTGGCATTATCATGTCTCCTTATAGCCCAGTGCAATTAGAGTTTAACCCGGACATTTAGAATATCAAGTCCGGGTATGAAAAAATAGTTGTAAGTACCTTTAAATAAGATACTCCTAAAAGTCCCACGGCCTCTTTGATGGGATACCTGAAATATCCTGGAAAAACCTGGAGAAACCTGAATTTTCCTGGAACGCTTGTAAATCACGAACGATTGGTCAGAATCTGGTTGTTTTTGGCTTATTAATATTTATTTGTATGCAGAATAATATTTTTAGGTACCCAGAAAAAAAATTGGTGCACTGTAAAAAAAATCCTAAACTTTCGATTTTTTTTTTCACTTTTTTAGGTAAAAGTACGAATGCTTCCATGCCAAAATGCAGTCACATGCACGCAGATAATTAACAGTGATGATAAAATTAATTATGTACTGTAAAGAAGCCTAAAAAGTCCGAAAACACGGTGTTCGTTGCCTGGACTATGGCTACAATGGACATATATCGCGAACCCCGGAGTTGCCGAATTTATCTTGTTTTCGTTTTCCTAGAGATGCTTAGCCTTGTGTTAGACCTATGATTTTTTCTGTTTTCTTCACAAATGAATACGGCACTTCTCCCCACTCATCCATCCCCCCTACCTCTTTCCACTCCTCCCCCTCAACCCTGCCGCCTTTGTTCCCAACAATCAAGTCCAATCAATGTATGCATCTTACGACAATTTTTTGTTATATTAAAAATATATGTTTCTCCATTCAGAAGGTCTCTGAAGGGGATCTTCAAGTTTTCTTTGAGATCATCCCCCACGCCAGCAGTGTGAGATGCGCCAGTGTCCTCTAATTGCATCGCCAGATAACATGTGATGAACAGTCTTCTTCGCGTAAACTGTCTCCAAACACTCTTCTATGCCACTTCCTGCCATCAAGGTGGCAATGTATCCAAGGAAAGACTTCAGTAAATGGAAACCCCCCAAGTCTAACGACAATACCTTTCAGAGGGCTATCAGGAGGTGCCGCAAGGACCATCGGCACAGCTTTGAATTAGAGCTGCTGATCAAACGTTACCTGTTAAGTGAATGAATACATGATGAAAATTAATAAATGTAAAACAAAAATACTGGAATGCAGCCGAAATAAAAGAAACCTGTATGGACATCAAATTGGCAGGTGAAAAGCTGAAGGAAGTAGGAGACTTCTGTTATTTAGGAAGCAAAATAACCAGTGATGGACGAAGGAAAGAGGATATAAAAAGTAGGTTGGCTCAGGCAAGGAAAGCCTTTCTACAAAAAAGGAATCTGTTGACATCGAATATAGATTTAGGTATTAGGAAGTCATTTTTGAAAGCCTTTGTCTGGAGCGTGGCACTCTATGGAAGTGAAACTTGGACTATTGGTGCCGCAGAAAAGAGGAGAATTGACGCATTTGAAATGTGGTGTTACAGGAGAATGATGAAGATCAGATGGGTAGATAGGGTGACAAACGAAGAGGTATTAAAACGAGTTGGAGAGGAGAGATGTTTCTGGCGACTGCTAATGAACAGAAGAGATAGGTTAGTAGGACAAATACTAAGACACCCAGGAATAGCAAGCTTAGTTATGGAAGGAAAGGTTGAGGACAAGAACTGTAGGGGTAGACCAAGGTTAGAATATGTTAAACAGATTGCTTCGGATGTGGGGTGTGGTAGCTATGTAGATATGAAACGATTAGCTCAAGACAGGGAGGCATGGAGTGCTGCATCAAACCAGTCAAAAGACTGAAGACTCAAACAACAACAAAGTGAAAGAGTATTACCACACTGTATAAAATACAATTCAAAGTTATTATTTATTTATCGTATGACATACAGACAAAAAGCATGCAAGATAAATATATACACACAAACATTGATATATACATATTTACAGGGACACATGACAAGGCTGGCTCATATCTTTAAATCTAAATTCTGTATCCATTGCAGTGCTGCATGTTTTGCGAACAGGAAGTCAGGCCGATTACCCTGATATGCTCTTCTATGGCATTCGTGAACAATGTGGTGAACTGACCGTAAGGGAGCACCGCAGTCACATTGGGGAGAAGGAATTTTACCCCATTTGAAGAGCGATTCAGCACAGACCCCGTGGTAAGTCCGGATCCTATTGAGGGCAGTCCACGTTCTTCTGGCAGGTCAAAATATTTCGCTACCCAAAAGTTTTGGAAATATTTTTTATCTTTTTTCGTTTTCCGTGTGGAAATGCAATGATTTTATTTTCAGCCTATTTTCAATTTTGAAAAAATAGGCTTATGAGATCACCTTTTGTCCGTGTGTGTGTGCGTGTGTGTGCGTTGGGTGTCCCCCTAATAACATTTAAACGGCTGGAGCGATTTCAATGAAACTCGGTAAGTTCATAGCGCTATTCCGGGCGACCCCGACCGTGCCCTTCAAATTTTGTTACGTCTCACCAATCCAACATGGCGGCTGTGCGAATTATTTCACCAGCATTCAGTATCTCCGAAACTATTCCCGATATCACCCTGGGATTTATTACGGTGATAAAGGGAACTACTAGAAGTACACCTATGTGACTTTTGAAAAACTGGTAACTCCAAAACCAACATGGTGGCCACGCAAATTTGCAACTTTTAAATAGACGTTTCTCGCGATTTAACCAACCAAACGCAATAAAACTAGGTACAGTATTTGTTTATACACATTGTAATGCACCGACATCTAACTTTGTTCAATTGTTTACATAACCACAAGATGGCGGATGTGCGAAATATTTCACTGGCATTCTATATCTCTGAAATTATTAGCGGTATCATCCTGAAATGTTGTACGGAGATAAAGGGCACTACTGGAAGTTCATCTATAAGACTTTCAAAAACCGGTTAACTACAAAATGAACATGGCGGCCAAGCGAATTTGAAAATTATAATTAGGCCTTTTTCGCGATTTAATGTTCCAAACGCAATGAAATCTGGTACAGGAAATGTTTATGCACATTGTAATGCACTGGTATCTAATTTAGTTCAATTGTTTACATAACCTCTAGATGGCGACTGTGCGAATTTTAAAATTAAGTTTTTATTTCTTGTGACGTAATCATGCGATCAAAGTGAAAGTTTGAATAATGAACCTACGCAACAATTTTCCTTTAATGGTACATGACTCTATGGTCTGTACATTTAACAATCCAACATGGCAACCATCCGAAATATTTAGACTGCTGTGAAGATCTACGAATCTGTTATAGCAATCAAACTGAATTTGTTTATGTTCATAGGGGCTATGAACTTAAGTTCACCTATAGGACTTTCAATAACCTGGTGATCACAAATCCAACATGGCGGCGACGCGAAGTATAAATATTCACATGGACGTTTCTCGCAATTTAACCATCCGAGTGCAGTGAAACTTGGTACTGTAAATCCTTATAGAAATGTTAATCCACTGGCATCTAATTTGTTTCAATTCTTTCCATAACCACAAGATGGCAGCTGTGTGAAATTTTAAAATCTCCTTGTTACTTCTTGTGTCCTAATCATGCGATGGAAGTTTGAATGCTACACGTACACAATAATCTTCATGTAACAGTACATAACTCTAGGACCTACTTATATAATCCAACATGGTGACCATCCGAAATATTTAGTCGGTTCTCAATATCTACGAATCTATTACAGCAATCAACTGAAATTTTGTATGTTGATAGTGGCAGTTAACATAAGTAGGTTATATGAAAATAGGCTGTATAGTTCCTCACGGAACTACTTGTTATACAGTGCTCTACTCACCATGCAATAGGCTTGGTTTTGCTTCTTACAGAGATCAGCTGCGTAGAGTAAAGCCGTGTAAATACAGGATGGATTTGTTGGCTCAAGATTGATGAACGAGAGAGGCGTCACAGAGGACACTTAGTATGGCACTTCCTGATGAACAGATTCCATGTAACCACTCCAACCAGGGCGAGGCGATGCTCCGGACCAAAATCCCGACGACCACAGGAGATCCAGGGAAGCAGCTTGGGCGACAATGCTTTCATTAAGCTGCGTAGTGCAGACCTCCTTTGCAACTATCTTGGAGTATCCATTGGAATATGGTTCAAAATAATGGGTCACGGGAAGAAATCCTTTGGGTGTCGATCTGACATCTTCACTTTCCGGGCTTGGAGACCGAGGAACAGGAGAGTCCACGTGCAGAGCGGATTTTGGACGCACAGCTGACACGATTGAGTGGCCGATCGACTTAACTATCCGCGTAAGAGCCGCATCAGATTTTTTTCTTCTTGTCAGTGTCACAAATAAGAACTTCAATGAATGCTTGAAGGCTTTCTGGAACTAAATCTTGGCCTCCAGTAGCCATTTCTTCGACTGAGGAGTAGACGGTGTCATCATACCCACGAGATTTAATGTACCGTATATTCGAATCAGCTTTGCAACAAGCGATATAATCCAAAGTTTCTCTTTTTCCGGGTCACCATTTTTTCAGTGTACCAACTGTCATTCAGAATTCTATGAGCAAAGTCCGTAAAACACACAATACAGCGTTCGCCGGGTAACTCTGGAAATGTTATGGAATCGCCATACTTTTCTTTTAATTTAGATTTTAAATATTTTATAGTGTACATCTCCCCGGATTCATGTTTGTCCATTACTTACATGAGTGATGCTAGTGATCAGCAGATTCTTTTTCTAGCTCTGATAAATTTCAAATGCTGATTTTTTATGGGCGTCTTCTTTTCTGCCTTTGTTGAGCGCGTTGCCTGGGACAGAAGAGCCGGGCAGTTTGAAATACGCTTAGCACTTCCGGTGATATCTTTCTTCAGCGGCTACCAAATCAGCCAAGGCACTCAAATTTAATTCAACTTTTCGTCCCCGGTCATTCCTCTTCTTAGCTTCTCCACGGAGGGCGTCAATAAACTCAATGTACTATACTTTGCTGAACGGATTGCGATCTGAATGAGCGTAGTCTATTCTTTCTTCACAAAAAAGAAACCGAGTTTTAAAATCGAACACAAAGTCTCCTGATTGTCTTTACGGTCGAAAAACATATTCTTCTTCTGTCAGGGCTTCGGGAGGTTTTGGTCGTTTTGTGTAGGTAGATCTTCCTACATTCACTGTGCATGAACGTAAAGAAAATTCAATATAACACAAAAGTAGCGTACGCTTCAGCATGTAAGACGACAGTTAACAATAAACATGAGAAAAAGCGATAAATTGAGCAACATTGTGGCCATTCAAATTTTCAAAACATATAATGGAATTAAGACTAAACTAATCATTGGATCTCTACCAATTCGTAAAACCATACCTTTATATGGAACGCATCTTACTCCAAATCTACAAGGTCATCGACCATACCATTTCAGAGTTGTGTTCCTGTGAATTGTACAACCATTATAATGCATAACGTAGGACTCACCAATTCCGATTATCGAACCGAGAATGGTTAAAAATGTCCTGAAAGGCTTGACCCGGTCGATATAGTAAGTTAATATTATAATGTTAAACTGTATCAGTGACTTCAAAACGCTGAGCCGGCTCAGCTACAAGACAAAATTACAGCTGATCTCTCGTGCCTGAGCTATATTTCAGTAGTTTCAGTATGTTGCATGCAATATAACCTACTGACAGAAATAATATAAACTCTGTATGAAATAGTTGATAATGAAAAATATATACTGCACTGAATAAATCGTTTAGTTAAAGTCATTATTTGCTAAGACGTTGTATGTAAGTCGATTAATAACGATGTAGTAATATAGGCGTCTTTAGTTCAGCGGTAGAGTATTCGTCTGTCACGAAGTCGGCTGGGGATCAAAATCTATATTATCTTTTTGCTTGATTTTCTTTATATTTATTGTTGTTTAATCACTCGGACGTTATAAAATTAAGCGTTATACAGTGCGAATTGCGGTTGAAAATATATATTTAATTAAAAGAGTGGGTTGTTGAAGCAGGATACTAATGGCGTCTAACAACATCTCATAACCACAAAGAGAAATTACATTTGGAACGGAGCTCACACGACGGACGCTATGACTTCACAGGACTGGATGCAAGGATCCTAGAGCTAAGACATCTTGACGTGCTTTGCGGTGCATGTTTTTTTACCACCAGATCCGCCCGAAAGATATCTACCATCTACCAGATAAACTATGCGTGCGAAAAATTTTTGAAAGCCCATGTGACAGATACCACGTAAGGACATGCAACATCAGAGAAATATCTCTGACGCAATTCTGTGAAATTGAGAGTTAAACTCTGCACTTTACTTACGCACACTGTACGCAAATTAAATTAAATTTGAATTGCAAAATATTCACACGCGTACTGGCATAAATAATTCAAAATTCATCTATGACTGCACTCTTACGGCGACTAGAACAAACATAATTATTTTGATATTCGCGCTTTTCTGTGACTAGTAGCATAGAGCAGGCAGTGTAAAAAGATCGAGACGGCTGGGCGGTGGGAATAACAGTAAAGCTATACTCGACTTCCATTTAATTCCATGCAGTATGATTTACAGAAAATATTTATACGTTACCTCTGATGAATGAACGAGTCAGTGATTATTTATATAGCATGTACGAAATCATTGTCATTTGAGACTCTGTCACAATACAGTGAATTGTTTTGTGTCTATCGCATAGTCGACTAAACCATTGAATTGAAGTGACAACAAATGGAAGAAATACTTTCTCAGAACAAATATTGTTGACTAGTGGGCCCGTGCGAGCTTTCGCAACGTGAATGTGGGTAGTGGCTTTCTCCTTGGCATATTTCAGGCAGCGTGTAGGTCAATGCAAAAGAACTGAATGAGTAAACGTATTGTACAGAAATCTGAGATTAGGTAGATGTCTATTGTAGGTCTTACTTTGTTCACATATGTTCAGGCACATGAGAAGTAAGGCATTTAAGGAGGAAGTGAGTGCGTTTCGGGCACATATGGGGCTATGAGGAACATGTAGGTACCCTATATGAGGGTTACGAATTGTATACTACCCAGCTTCCTAGCTCAGTTGGCTCCTTAGATAGCTTGACAATCTTGGCGAGACCACACCGGAGCCATCTGCTGAGAGACTCCTCATCTAGCAGTACGCCGTGCTCCCGCCAGATGGCTGCCGTCGCCGCGCTGCCCTGCGCTCTAGCGGCAGGCTCGCCTAGCAGTACGCCGCGCTGCCCTGCGCTCTAGCGACAGTCTCGCCAGGTTACGCTGATCCCATTGTAAATGTACATTTTAGCCTACTTTTCACATTTTGCAAAACTGAGGAAAAAGTAGACTTATGAGATAGATCCGGGCAAATGTGTGTCTGTCTGTCTGTCCTTCTGTCTATCTGGCTGTGTGTGTGTCTCCCCCCCCCCCCATATCAACTCCTAAAAGGCTGCTGCAATGGAAACAAAATTTAGTAGGAGTAATGCTCTATAGCTGAATATCTCAATGCCGTAATTGAAAATGATGTCAGTGCTACCAACTGCTGAAAAATCGCTGTTTGGGGGGGGGGGGGACCATTTGCTCTAGGCAAAATGGAAAATCGGCATGTTCATCATACAAGGATGAGGGATATTCAATATCCACGGCCTGTTTCTTGGCTGGCCTTGTAGACATCAAATTCTGACACTTGTTTGTCAGTCAGCCAAGCAAAATTCCTATAGGGCAAAGGCTGGCTCATGGCGTAGCCATACAAATTATTTACGTCATAGTACATTAAGTACGAATCTGGTTTGTCTTGTGAAAAAGAGGGCATGTATGAATTATTCGTTTCGGCATGCCGCTGTTTAAGCGACACAAAGCCACCGTGAATACCCTTTTCAAAGATTAAGACCATGTCTGCATCTGTGAGTAGATCCAATTCCACTTGTGTGTATTGTAATGCTGCATCAAACGACAGGCCAGGACTTGTATAATAGTGAGCAGGGTCAAGGCCATAAATGTGTTGATACAACTCGAGGAATTTTTCAAACACATCTGTCAGCAGCAATACATCGAGTTTAAGGTAATGCATAGCATATTCAGCTAGCGTCTTGGTATCAAAGTCTCGCCAAACTTGCCACACGTGTGCATAGTCTTGATCGGAACCACTAGTGCATGTTAGCTTAGAGTAAAATTTCTCTTGCAGTGGGAGAGTTTTCTGCTCTATTACATCCCAGTTGTTACAAAAGTCAAAGGGAAAATACCTTTCCGAAAGTACAATTTAAATTGCTCAGGATTTTCAAAATGCATTCTGGTGTATTTTTATTCCTACTCATCCATGCCGTTGACAAGACTATCTGGCGAGGATGCCGTAAACTTAAAGGAATTTAGAAATCGAATGCAAAATTCGCCCAACCGCCATTTCAAGGCTGTAAAACGTTCATGGTTTGGGGGATAATTTAAAACGAACCTTTGTTGACATGACCCAATTCACAAATCATAAACTGAATATCGTAATTTGCCATATTATGGAAAAACACACTGATAAATAGAGGAGCTGGGTAAATCATATTACACTTTTTGTGGGCAGCTCCTCGAAACTCCCTTGTCAAGTGCGAGTGATCACGAACAGTGTCTTCAGCACTGACCAGCGGCTTTTCACAAATATGGCATGTAGTGGCCTGCTCATACAGATGCTGCTGTTGTGGAGTTAGGCTCATCGATACCGGGTGGTCCAGTAATCCCTGTACATGATCTGCCAACTTGACAAGTTGGTCCAAAAACCATTTCGCACAATCTGGTCACTCACGGGATTCGTAATAGGATTTTGTGTGGTCATAGGCACACCTCACGTTAAATCCTATGGCAAAGGGTTCATGTTTTTGACTGGGCGTGGTTGAGCTGATGGTGGGATCTGGTTCACATCCCGCCGTGGGTGTGGTGAGAGCTTCAAAATCAGCGTACACCACATAGGGGACAGTATCACGCTTGTGAATATTCTTAAACTTCAACACAGCGTTCTTTCCTTGTGGCAAGACTAGTCTCACTGCTTTCTGAGATAGACAATCTATCCTTTGTCGTTCCTAAAGTGTAGGGGTTGTAAAATATTGCAAGCAGCGATCGCAAATGTGTTTTACAGATTCATGCTTGGACACTTGACCGCATAGCAATCTACTCAAATTCTTAATGAGGCAATAGTAATTGACCTCTCCCTCAGACAAATATACAAGTTGAATGTGGTGTTGTTTTGGTTCTTTCGTGGCATAAAGAGGACCCACAATTTCATTACCATTAAGGCCATACACCATGAACGAAAAGTCCTGGTTGTCTTGTTCAAACATATGGATCTCTGTTAAGTCCATAGGGAACGACACACGAGTTAAATTTAAATTTTGTTTTAATTCATCAAACTTGGCCTTGTACATTTCTGGTCTGTCACAGTGACGCTGTACTGGCTGTAAATACGCAGCCACAAATCACAGAAAGCAATTGTCGTCCTTATTTTCAATGTTGACCACAGCCTTTTTCAATGTTATTGCATGTGGTAAAGGGCTATAGCTAGACCCAGCATTGAAAGGATTGAATTGACAAATGTTAATTTGCAAGTGATTGATTTTGTCTAACGCAGGACCACTGGGTCCTTGTTGCAGTTTATCAAATTTAGCAAGCAAGGCATTGATCACTTTGGATTCATACCACTGTTCCAAATTATGGGCTATGAAAAGCTCTTGCATTTTACTGCAAATATAAAATGTTTCTTTATGCTCCACGTCCTTCTTTTTATATACAAAATCACACACCAGTTCTGTATTCACTTTTAAAGCTGATGCTACTATTGCGCTGTACAAATTTTATTTTTAAAAATTTCAAAACAAGATTCTAAAAAATCTTTGGGAATTAAACTTTTCCTAACATTAACCACATGACCAGAGCACACACGCGATTTGAAACAGCTGTTTAGGGGTTCCCAAGTTAACGTATCGGCAGCAGTAAAAGACATTATTTTGAAAGAACACTCTTACCTGAGTTTTCAGCTGTAGACTGCTTGACAATGTACACACTCTAGAGACACTTCGTGTTCAACTGTCGTGGCTATAGCAGAAAAGCTTTTTCCAAATATCTAAAAATAATTAAAATAAACCACCGTAAGTTCTTGAATTCCAAATAGTTTATGCATGTCATACTCAAACAAAAAATCAAATCAAACAGGTTATAAGTAAGAAATAAATCTCACCTTGACTTGTTATGCTTTCCTTTAGTCCCATTTCGTGGGCTAGTGTGGTAATGGTTACAGTCTCTAGCTGTCCGTCTTTCTATCTCTTTCAATTTCTTTCCCACAAACACACACACACACAACAGGTATACACGTTATCTGCAAACAAATAAATACACAAAAAATTCATTTATCACCTTATCAATCAATAAATAATTGCTTGTAAATATATAAATCAATAAATATATAAACAAATACCTACCCCACAACAAGGTTAAGTATTTTCCACCAACACCAAAACTCTTAAACAAGACCATGTGTTTCACACAACGCTGTAGCGTGTTCAAAGGTAGTCACATAAGTGAGAGTGGAAATGTTAACGACGAGTCTTTATATATATGTCGCGTTGCATGTATATTCATTTTGTTTCCCACGCTTTTAACAACCTGTTATCGTACACGTGTACAGCTGACGTCCAAGGTGAACACCTGTGTGTCTGGTCATATTACACTCAATAAGCATTTTCTCACGTACGAAGCAAACAGGATGTGACTTGTTAGCTTACACGTGTTCACATTCATTTCCCACTCCCCTCCCACCACGGTTGTCAGATTGTTTGACCTTCAAGCGTCCTCTGCGTCGGTGTAATTTTCCATTACACCTGCTGTCAATTCATATCAGCGCCTTCCAATTAGCTCAAATGACATTCACATCCTGCTAGTCTGTCCCCCTCTCCAGCAAGTTTGTTTTCTCTACTCGCCTCAACCAACATATAACCAAGTTCTGTTTGCCCTTCATCTGATCATAGAATGATCATTTCTCATGTAAGACATCGTCGTTTACACGTTAAAGATCCCCTTCGGGGGTAAAATGTCGGAAAAACGAACCCTCGCCCTGTCATAAACTGACCCTTGGAAATATCGATTGTTATATTGATCAAAGCCACCGTGGACGACGACAGTCTCGTTAAAACACATGCCCAGCAGTATCGTCTCTCTCAACAACCACTCTTTATTAACATTTTAAACAGGTAAAAAAATAAAGTTTTTAAAATTTTTTTTTTTGCAGCAAAAGTGTCGTTAGACCCTTTGTCAAAATTTCAAAAATATATTAAAAAGTGGCGTTTCCCCGTGTCGTATGACCCCTCGTATATGATCCTACCTTTATTAGATTACGAGATATAACAAAAAGTCTAAAATCATGTTTTTACCCAAAAAAAATCTTTTCCCCTGTTTCTCAAAAACTTCAACTTATTAACAACATAAAGAGGGCTTCGAGACAAGTAATTTGACATCTCACATGTCCAAATTTGAACAGGCGTTCGGGAGATATTGGCGAACTTCGTAGAAAAGTAGGCTGAGATCTAGAACACCCACCGGCCCTACTGTTTTATTTTGTGGTTAGAAGGGGTAAAGACCATCAAATTATGTCAAACAAACGTTTTTGTATAAATCCCAGTTTCCAAAATAAAGCCACTTTCAAAATTGAACTTTTTTGAAAAAGAAAAAATATATAAACTTTTGTTCTAACAATAAAGGACATAGAGACCTTTCGTTTAAGCCATTTCACAACGTTCTATCATGTCTGGTTTTGAAAATATCGCTTACTTTCAAAAACAAAAATTTTCAAAAAAAAATGAAACATAACCAATGGCCCATAGGAAAGGGGACATCACCTCAAGTCCAACGACACCTCATTTGTCAAAATCCGACCATGGGTTTGGGTGGCCTATTCAATTGCCTCTGGTTTAGAACCACCACTGCTCCCCTATTTCCCTTGATAGCGTTGTTTGTGCAATTGTAATATTTAAAAACACAATTCTGTGAGGTACCAAGCACTGGTTCACAAAACATTCACAATGAGAACTTGTACATAGACACTAGGTGAACCAAAGTACGGAAGTGTTGAATCGACTTGCTATACAGGTCGAGTTCTAATATCTTCTTTCAGCTCTCCAGTAAAGTCAATTTTGTGTACTTTCACCTGTGACGAAAGGAATTTAGGTAAGTAACATACGGTCTCGGGTGAATGTTTGTACATGTAATATTAAATGAGGCAATATAATTTATTCCTGTATGCATCTCCATGATGCCTGCTGGTTAAGATTAAGTATATTGTGTCTTTTAGGTATATACACACATCAAAAAAAGTTTTGCATCACCTCGGTTCCAAGAGTTCCGGAACCTTTAAATACAAAGGGAATAGAGATCAACACAAACAACATTTCAGCTCGTTTTATTGCTCATGAGACCCACACATTGCATGTTGTACCATCATACAGCTAGACTTTCAGCATTTGTGGTCCAGATTGCAGTACACACCACTACCTCTAATACCCAGTAGCACGTCCTCTTGCATTGATGCATGCCTGTATTCGTCGTGGCATACTATCCACAAGTTCATCAAGACACTGTTGGTCCAAATTGTCCCACTCCTCAACGACAATTCGGCGTAAATCTCTCAGAGTGGTTGGTGGGTCAAGACGTCCATAAACAGCCCTTTTCAACATATCCCAGGCATGTTCGATAGGGTTCATGTCTGGCGAACATGCTGGCCACTGTAGTCGAGCGATGTCGTTATCTTGAAGGAACGCATTCACAAGATGTGCACGATGAGGTCGAGAATTGTCGTCCATGAAGACAAATGCCTCTCCAATATTCTGCCGATATGGTTGCACTATGGGTCGGAGGATGTCATTCAGGTATCGTAAAGCCGTTTCGGAGCCTTCCATGACCACCAGTGGCGTACGTCGGCCCCACATAATGCCACCCCAAAACATCAGGGAACCACCACCTTGCTGCACTCGCTGGACAGTGTGTCTAAGACGTTCAGCCTGACCAGGGTGCCTCCAAACACGTCTCCGACGATTGTCTGGTTGAAGGCATATGCGACACTCATCGGTGAAGAGAACGTGATGCCAATTCCGTGGGGTCCATTCAGCATGTTGTTGGGCCCATCTGTACCGCGCTGCATGGTGTCGGGGTTGCAAAGCTGGACCTCGCCATGGACGTCGGGAGTGAATTTGCGCATCATGCAGCCTATTGCGCACAGTTTGAGTTGAAACACGACGTCCTGTGGCTGAACGAAACGCATTATTCAACATGGTGGCATTGCTGTCAGGGTTCCTCCGAGCGGCAATCCGTAAGTAGCGGTCATCCACTACAGTAGTAGCCCTTGGGCGGCCTGAGCGAGGCCTGTCATCGACAGTTCCTGTATCTCTGTACCTCCTCCATGTCCGAACAACATCGCTTTGGTTCACTCTGAGACGCCTGGAAACTTCCCTTGTTGAGAGCCCTTCTTGACACAAAGTAACAATGCGGACGCGATCGAACTGCGGTATTGACCTTCTAGGCATGGTAGAACTACAGACAACATGAGCAGCGTACCTTCGTCCTGGTGGAATGACTGGAACTGATCGGCTGTCGTACCCCCTCCGTCTAATAGGCCCTGCTCATGCATGGTTGTTTACATCTTTGAGCAGTTTTAGTGACATCTATGAACAGTCAAAGGGACTGTATCTTGGATACAATATACACAGTCAACGTCTATATGCCGGAGATCTGGGAACCGAGGTGATGCAAAACTTTTTTTAATGTGTGTATATAATAAAAGACTGGATCCTTCCTTTAAGAATATGTATGGTATCAAATTGAAACGCCAATTGCGAGTTTATGGTGGTTATGAGAGGCACGCTTGTGATGAATGTGGAAAGAACTTTGCAACGAAAGGTGGTTGGACGACACACATGGCAGGACATAGTCGCCGCAAAGTGTATTGTTGTGATATATGTAAATTGTCCTTTGTACAGAAAGGAAATTTGAAAGCTCACCTAGTTATTCATAGTGGCCAGAAACAATACTCTTGTAAAATATGTACCTTGACTTTCTATACAAGGCATTACTTAAAGCGACACTTGTTAGTGCACAGTGGTCTCAAGGAATATGTTTGTGACACGTGTAAAAAGAGCTTTGCACGGAAAAGTACTTTGAAAAGACACTTTCTTGTTCATAGTCATTTGAAGAAACAATTTGCAGTTGACAAACCTTATAGTTGTAGTACATGTAACTCGTCATTCATTACTAAGAATGACTTGAAGAATCATGCGGTTGTTCATAGTGGTGATAGACCGCATGTTTGTTCCGTTTGTCAAAGAGCCTTTCGAAGATCATCTAATTTATATGAACACAAAAATCTCTATAGTCGCAACAACGTGTACTGTTGTGAGATATGTGACAAGGATTACTCAACCAAAAATGACCTAAAGAGACAGTTATTAGTTCATAGTGGCCGTGAGGTATATACTTGTGACATATGTGCAAGAGTTTTGGCTAGGAAAAGTAGTTTAATTTCACACATGCTATATCATAAAAGAGCTCACGCTTGTGAAACGTGTGAAAAGCCTTTTTCAACTCTAGGTGACTTGAAGCGTCATATGTTAGTACATAGTGGCTACAGGGAATTCGCTTGTGATGAATGTGGAAGGCCATTTGCAAGGAAATGTCATTTGAGGAGACATATGGTCCTAGTTCATAGTCGCCCGTAAAGTGAAATTTTGTGTAGCTTGGTAAATGGCCATTGATCAAAAAAGTAACTTGAGACCACACAAGATAGTTCCTAATGACCAGTAAGCTAACGCCATTACAACGTGTGTAATGACTTTATCAACTAAAAAAAGGCCCGACGAAATTGATTTTACTTTATCGCTTAGTACAACTCTTGTGCTTGTTTAGCTTGGGAAAGGGCCTTTTCGCGGAAAAGTAATCGAAATAAACTTGTATATGTTCATAGCGATCATGCATGCACTTCAGGATTATGCGAATGGGTCTTCTTATTTTTACGAAATAGGCTATGTTGGTTCATAGTGTCTACAAATATGCGAACGCGATTTCTCACAAATATAGCCATTCAAGACACATAATACTTCGTATGGGCGAGAAAGGATACTCCTCTGGGAGTTTTAAAATAGTCTCTGTCAGTAACAGGATGCGCATTTGCAAAATATATTTGAAATATATTCGTGTTGGTTGTTTGCATTTCAAAATGTCACTGAACTTGAAAGTTACGCTTTATTGTGCCATTTAACACCATACTTGTGATTATATGTGAAAGGGCTTTTGCCGCATAACCTCACTTTCTATATCTTAGTAATTTGTTGTGACAATAATTCGCATGTGAAGGATCTGCAAATGATTTCGGCTTCATTGCTAACTTAAAAAAATAAAAGTAAGGTTATTGTGGCAATAAATTGCACGCGTATCGATCAAGTGCAATTAGCTTTGAAAAGATTTGAATAATCAAATCTAACTGCCGAATATAGGATTGTCTTTGTTAACTTTTTGGAGAGGAATTTCTGAATCTCAAGACGATAACGCCGCTTGATACAGTATAGAAGATGAAGAGCGCATGCTTTTAAAATGTGAAATTATTGTCACTGTTTGATTCATACTGGTACCAAACCACAGTCTTGTAGATTATGCTGAAAATAAGTTTCTCCAGAATACATTTGATATATATTTTTTTTAAGAGTTAAGATCTCCAACACTTCTATAACTTGTGGAATGATACTTTCAAATATCGTAATCTGAATAATATAGTGCTGCTTGACACATGCCCTAACTTTCACGCCTGTATAAAATGCGGAAAGGCGTTTGTTTGAAATGTAACGAGAGTATCTACAGTACATGTAAAATATACTGTTCTTAGAAAGAGAATCTATAGATTTGTCGTTTAATTACGTTGACCACCATTAAATCACTTAATAGTTTTTCTAACTATTCTCTTTTTGACATGCGGTAAGACCTTTCCTCAATTAAATAGTATTAACATCTCTAGGTCAGTGCAATACCATGTGTTGATTTATGAGGAGCTATGGTTTGACAACTTGCTATCGATTAATATTTTAGATTTCAGTCGGTCAACACAAAATACATTCCAATGACTGGAATATGTAAAAAATAACCTGAAATAAATGACAGTTGATTAAGATTTATATAAATTATTAAGGAATGACATGTTTCGTTCGTCAGGCGAGCATCATCAGAACAAAATATGCAAGATATATCACAATTGCAAATAGCTCTACAAAACACTATCAAACCCACAGTGACACAGAGAGTCTCTGCCCTCCCCCCCCCCCCAAGAAAAAATACCAGAAAACCTGCTTCAGAAAGCTCAGTAAGTGTGAGAACTGATAAATATCAAGGTATTAAGCACCAAAAGACAACTATTTATGTTAATGTTGCAAGACTTAGAAATCACTACCCCATCAAAAAAACCAGTTTTCCTCATCCAAACTAATGTATCCCTCTGATATAAATGACACCCTAGCTAATTCCTAGTGTTCCCTCAGGAAATCCTGTCAACTAAAATAATGTTCGAACAAGCTAAGAACGCGACACGTAAATTATAATCCCGTTTTATCATAGCTGAAGGCTGCCATCTTGTCGTTCTACAACCATCAAGATGATCCGAAATTTCAATAAGACGCCAATACAGATAAGCTGGGTTATGATAGTGTCACGCCAACATTTAACTTCACGTTATGATTCTAGCTAATTCTCATCTAAGTTAAAATTTACGCTAAAAATCGAAATGACAAAAAATATACTATCTATGTCTACAGTGTATAACACTCAATGTTTGTCTGTATGCTATTTATACAAATTTAAACCGTTTCACCGATCTGAACCACAGTTTACGTACTTACCCCTTGGAACCCGAGGAGTAAGACTGTCCACTTGAAGATTCGGACAGACCTCTCCATTCCCTGCATTAGGCCCTATGGCAAAATCTACACCATTTCACCGATCTGAACGATAATTTTACATACATTCCCCTTGGAACCTAACGAGTAACAGTGTCCACTTGAAATTTCGGACAGACCTTTCTATTCCCTGCATTTAGGTCCTTTGTCACAACTCTACACCGTTTCACTGATCTGAACCAAATTTTACTTACTTCCCCTTTGGAACCCAATGAGTAACAGTGTGCACTTGAAATTTCGGACAGACCTCTCTATTCCCTGCATTTAAGCGCTTTGGCATAAATCCACACTGTATCACAGATCTGAACCAAATTTTAAGTACTTTGGAATCCAACGAATAGCACTGTCTACTTGAAATTTCATATTCTCTGCTTTAAGGCGCTTTGGCACAAATCTACACCATTTCACCGAAATGAACTAAATTTTACGTACATACCTTTTGGTACCCAACGAGTAACAATGTCCACTTAAACATTCGGACAGCCCTCTACATGCCCTGCATTTAGGCCCTTTGGCACAAATCTACACCGATTTGAACCAAATTTTACTTCCTTCCCCTTTGGAACACAACGAGCAACATTGTCCACTTGAAATTTCGGACAGATCTGTCCATTCCCTGTATTGAGGCCCTTTGGCACAAATCTTCACGGTTTCATCGGTCTGAACCAAATTTTGTTTACTTCCCCTTTGGAACCCGACGAGTAACACTGCCCACTTGAAATTTCGGACAGCCCTCCCCAGTCCCTGCATTTAGGCCCTTTGGCACAAATCCACACCGTTTCACCGATCTGAACCTTATTTTCGTACATAGCCTTTGGAACCCTGGGGGTAGCACTGTCCTCTTCAAATTTCTGTCAGTCCTCTCCATTTCCTATATTTAGGCCCTTTGGCACAAATCTACACCGTTTCACTGAACTGCTATCCAGTCGATCAACACGATTGTACCCTAATGAGATGGGTTATTCCCCAATTCTGAAAAAGATTACATGAGATTAATAAATAAACTCGGATGACTAGTTTCGATTGTCAAGCGATCATCATCAGATCCATTATACTAAGGCTACAAAATTTTTATGTCTGAAAATATGGTTGACAATATTTACCAAATGTACACTTCTTTAGTTGCAGTATTAGTCGGGATAGTTCAACTCGTCAATATTTGTTAGTTATAGTCTATGTGATGTTTTGTTTAAATACTGAAACTGGTAATTAACCTCCAAACTTGCTTGTTTAGAGTGAATATATGATTGTAGTTAAATGGTCAATTCATATTGTATTATACAGGCTACTTATCTGTCTTGTGTGTCCTGGTGAGAGCAGTTGTCTTCTTCATTATCTACACTCAACCGGGGGAGCTTCCTGTGGGCCAGGGTCTCTTATATACCTGGTAATTTCCCCTCTCGCATACCTAAGTTTCTGTGTCCGTCACGCAAATGTGACAGTATGTGGCCAAGTCTAGTCTCCTTAATGTGGTGTATGTTACTGTATTCATTATAATATTCAACTATTAAAGACCTGGTTTCAATTCTCGCCACGCATAAGCTAATAGTCATATAAGCGCTGCCCGGTTTAATGAGAATGACCCGGCACCTTTAATACTGCCGTTAATACTGGCCTCAGTTTAGTGAAGAAAAGATACATCGTACATCCTGATCCTATTGTTTCCGTTATTAATCCCGTATCTAGCTTGGCTACATCATTATTTTATGTCTTTTTCCGACGGGGTGTGTTTTCTAGTAGATTGCAGATGGGTGAACTCGTGTGTTCGTTTAAATTATTGGGTTTGTTTATTTTACCTAAGTGTATCTCAATTGCTTCTTTTATGCAAAGAGCCTTTTGGTTCGTGAAGAATTATTTTAAAGTCGATTTCAATGTTAGTGAAACTGTGTCCCGCGTCGTATATGTGTTCGCATACGGCTGTGTGCGTCCCATATTTTATCGCATTTCTGTGTTCATTGTATCATTTATCCATTCTTCTCCCACTTTGCCCGATGGAATTTGCTTGACATCTGTATCTTGTCATGTAATGGAATATACCCCTGACTTTGAATACGGGTCTTGTTTATTTAGAATACTAATGTGCAAATGTTTTCAGGTGGCATGCTCTAGCGAGCGTGTTCAGTACTGAGCATTTTTTTTTTCATGTGTCGGCGGCTGTAGCGAGGGTCGTCAGTCAGTCGTGAGATGTGAGCTATATTGCGATCTCCTGTCTATTCTTATCCTCGTTAGGGCATCTCTTCTCTACCTACTTCTTCATTTCTTTTAGATTTTTGTTTGTGTGTATACTCTGTTTTTGAACCTCGTTTGATATTGTATTTTATACCTTCCCCTTGTTATCACCCTCTTACTCAATTTCATGCGTATCTCGTTCCCTATTTTGGTATTCTTGTTTATGTCTGCTCTTTTATTAAATTTATCTTTTGGATTTCGACATTTTACATGAAACGTGTTTTTATTCCTTACTTAATCTCTATCTAGTTCATAATGTGAGAACGTTCGACACAGTTATAGTGTCCACGAGTCCCTCCGAGTGCCACTCCCCATCCTGCGCACATGTGGGTGCATTCCTCCGTTCTCCGATATCGGTTTAGAGGCTCTGACGCTCCCCCTTAGTCTCTATACTATCTGTGTGCGTAGTAGGCGGTGGTATTTCGTTACACCCGGCGCCACAATTGCGATTGGTCTAAGATACTGACAAGTAGAATTCTTAAGCTTCACCACGTGGACCCTACCATCTCTGCCAGGGATACACTCAAGACTCCTGCCAATATTCCACAAAAGAGGGGGACTGGGATCTCTTAAGAGCACCAAGTCCCCTACTTGGAGGTTAGGACAAGAGATGCGCCATTCACCTCGCTGCTGAAGCAAACTAAGTTAATTAAATTTCCAGCGACGCCAAATATTATTACGC
Source organism: Meconema thalassinum (assembly GCA_946902985.2). Lineage (NCBI taxonomy): Eukaryota > Metazoa > Arthropoda > Insecta > Orthoptera > Tettigoniidae > Meconema > Meconema thalassinum. The sequence continues at coordinate 93,226,814 of OX336395.1, read as the reverse complement.
TAACTTTAAATTTTGCGCCATGAAATAGTTAAAGACACCTCAGACTTAGTGTACAGCAGAGGAGGGGAGGCAACCAGTGAACCACCGATCAGAATGTGGCCCGGCGTTAATGGTAGAAGATTTGAAGGATCATTCGATAAGGGGCGAGAATTAATTATACCCTCGATGAAAATAATTAAGGAATAAAATTATTCGTGGGAAAGAAATGACGCTTAGTAAGCTTATTGCACGATTCCCACTTCCGCCATGATGAGGTGCATAAGGTGGAATAATGTGCCACTTAACCCTTTCCTTGTAGTATTTCCAGGCATGAGATCCCCTGAAATCACCGTATTATTTCAGAATATGAAGTGCTGTGCACATGGGTATAAACTCCTGCACATAACATTGAAACTATATAATACAGTACATTCAAATAAAATAAAATTTACACGTGAATTACCAAGAGACCTGCAATGACCCACAGTAAATCACACTCACCTGGGGTCGTTGGTTTGAAGTCTGCTCATTTAATCTGGTCACAATTTTAAAACGATATGATCTGGCCACATAAACAGTCATGAAACTAAGTTTAAAAATATGTGTCAGTAATGGAATTTGCACAGTTTTTAAAAACTGTACACATATTTAAATTGTTTGCCGTTTTATTCCCTAAGGTCCCTGCTTGAGAACCAATTCATTATATTTTTATTTCTCCCAGAATTAGTGACATTGGCCCATACTACAAAAATTGCCAAATCGTAATTTTAATATGCTAATATAGACTAAGTTATGCATCTTGGTAGCCTGCTTCATGGAGTCCTTAGTTCCCAATGTCTATTCCCATTGCCAATAAAATCATCTGATGGAGTAAAAGGTAGGAAAGGTTGAATGTTTGGTTGTAGGCTACCGTCACCACCGACATTTTCAGTACGCTGGCTTACTGTATCCTCATCCATATCGCTGTAACTATCGTTTAACTGATCATTAACATCTAAATCATACAAAAAAATCACTTCCACACGGGCTTTCCGAATCACTAACATCGCTTCTATTCAATTCTGTTTAGGACATCGACATCTGAGAGACCAGTCATGTTTCCTATAGAACATCCAGCGTTTAGAAAAGACTTTGGGTCTTATGGGCTTTTACTTTTAACGAACCCCCCCCCCCCCCTACACTGGTTTAGTTATCTCACCTTTTATCATGAAGGAACTCTGAACATACATATTTTTCGTCATAATAGCTTCCTACAATTATCTGGCAATTGATTACCTTTGTTATTGCATACAAGTATCATTTTTATTACGTCTTAGTAATTTTAAAAAATTCGAGGTTAGCACGCCGAAAAGAAGAGCCTCGTCCTGTGCTGCATGCTCGCCCTGAGTGGAGCATGTGCTCAGTTCCGCTGGCAACATATATTCTGAAGCACTATCCGTCATTGGTGTTATTGTTATGTGTCTGTTTTATTTTCTGTTCGATCGAATCAGGGATGCCGATAGTTGGGTTCGAACCCACTATCTCCCGAATGCAGTCTCACAGCTGCGCGCCCCTAACTCACTACAATATTACAAATATCAATCTAAACAAAACAACAAGAATAAAATTGAAAGAAACTAAATTATAGCATAACTAATAACAAAGAAGTATTGCTGACGTAAACATTGTTAACATCATCAGCATACATCCGATGTGCTCTCGACATCTGTCAATCAGTTATGAATGTCGTTATTGGTTCTCTTCGCGTACGGTATCTTAATACTGGTCCAATCCATTAACTCCTGCAAAACTGCTCCTTCCTGAGCGTGTACTATTTCAGGCTGCTGCTGGGGTTGTGTTGTCTCGCTAACTTATGAAAGGGCAGTACTCGAAGTGGGTGAACATAACGTATGATGTCACCACTACCTCTGCCTGGAGTTAACAACACTGTCACCATAAGACCCCACTGTATTTTCTAAACGCTGGATGCTCTATAGCAACAGCTGGGAGAAAGGTCAAGGAACAAATATTGTTACCGCTAAAAGCAACACTATTCCTTCTAAATGCTGTCCTATGCCTGCCTGACACATTACCTATAGTTCACAATTAGTTTTAATTCCACACCAATACGAGAAGTGGCAGGAGAATGCCAGAACATACACGGGCGCATTCGGGCGTTTTGAGATGGAAAGGGTTAATGTCTCTCTGATGAGCATAATCAATAACCTTTTCTAAAGTGGAAGCGGAAATAAGCGCCCGCTTGATTTTTTTCAGAGGCCCCAACAAAGGTTTGAGGAACTGCTACATCCTTGTAGTTATGTTATTAAACCTTTGCACAGAAATAGTTAAATTTTATTTAGTACTCCAGACAAAATAATGTAACTTACTAGCCATTGAATAATGATTGCAGTACCTGCCTTGTCTTTTGAAAAAAAAATCCATGAATAGGCCTACCAGTACTGAACTTCTTGATGTGCTTGCAAATGTATTTTTCAAACACCAAAAGTCCTTCAGAATTGTTAACATTAGCGCACGATTTCTTGTTGAAACATCACATTTCACTGAATTCTATTACTTGCTCAATGGAGCAGATGTTATTGCAGTCAGTGAGTCAGTTTTAAAACCATCAAGTAGTTCCGTAAATAATTAAAAAGCCTATTTTCATGTATCCTACTTATGTTAATTGCCTCTGTCAACATACACAATTTCAGATTGATTGCTGTATTAGATTCGTACATATTGAGAACAGTCTAAATACGAAGCGATTTCACAGCTGTACAATAACTTTATTATTTGAGATATTTTAACAATGCTTTGCACACACATACAAAAACTCAAAACGTTATTTTAGGCATTCACAAATGTTCGATATGTGCCCCTTTAGTGATTCGGCAGACATCAAGCCGATAATCAAGTTCCTCCCACACTCGGCGCAGCATGTCCCCATCAATGAGTTCGAAAGCATCGTTGATGCGAGCTCGCAGTTCTGGCACGTTTCTTGGTAGAGGAATCTTTCACGTAACCCCACAGAAAGAAATCGCATGGGGTTAAGTCGGGAGAGCGTGGAGGCCATGACATGAATTGCTGATCATGATCTCCACCACGACCGATCCATCGGTTTTCCAATCTCCTGTTTAAAAAATGCCGAACATCATGATGGAAGTGCGGTGGAGCACCATCCTGTTGAAAGATGAAGTCGGCGCTGTCGGTCTCCAGTTGTGGCATGAGCCAATTTTCCAGCATGTCCAGATACACGTGTCCTGTAACGGTTTTTTCGCAGAAGAAAAAGGGGCCGTAAACTTTAAACCGTGAGATTGCACAAAACACGTTAACTTTTCGGGAATTGCGAATGTGCTGCACGAATGCGTGAGGATTCTCTACCGCCCAGATTCGCACATTGTGTCTGTTCACTTCACCATTGAGAAAAAATGTTGCTTCATCACTGAAAACAAGTTTCGCACAGAACGCATCCTCTTCCATGAGCTGTAGCAACCGCGCCGAAAATTCAAAGCGTTTGACTTTGTCATCGGGTGTCAGGGCTTGTAGCAATAGTAAACGATAAGGCTTCTGCTTTAGCCTTTTCCGTAAGTTTTTCCAAACCGTCGGCTGTGGTACGTTTAGCTCCCTGCTTGCTTTATTCGTCAACTTGCGCGGGCTACGCGTGAAACTTGCCCGCACGTGGTCAACCGTTTCTTCGCTCACTGCAGGCCGACCCGTTGATTTCCCCTTACGGAGGCATCCAGAAGCTTTAAACTGCGCATACCATCGCCGAATGGAGTTAGCAGTTGGTGGATCTTTGTTGAACTTCGTCCTGAAGTGTCGTTGCACTGTTATGACTGACTGATGTGAGTGCATTTCAAGCACGACAAACGCTTTCTCGGCTCCTGTCGCCATTTTGTCTCACTGCGCTCTCGAGCGCTCTGGCGGCAGAAACCTGAAGTGCGGCTTCAGCCAAACAAAACTTTATGAGTTTTTCTACGTATCTGTAGTGAGTCGTGACCATATGTCAATGAATGGAGCTACAGTGAATTTATGAAATCGCTTCAATCATTTGTAATAGCCCTGTATTTCGGCCATATGGTTATGTAGTATTGCATGAGGAGTGTTGCGTAGGTGTATTATTTAAACTTCAATTGCATGATAAGGACACAAGAAATAAAAACGAGATTTTAAAATTTCTCACAGCTGCCATCTTGTGGTCCTGAAAACAATTGAAATATATTTGATGTCAGTGGAGTAAAATTTGTATAAGCTCTTACCGTAGGCTACCAAGTTTCACTGCGCTCGGACGATTAAATCGCGAGAATTGTTCATTTGAATATTTAAATTTCGCATTGCCGTCATGTTGGATTTGTGCTTACCAGGTTATTGAAAGTCTCATAGGTGAACTTATGTTTATAGCCTTTATCAACATACAAAATTTCAGTTTGATTACTGTCATAGATTAGTAGATATTGAGAACAGTCTAACTTTTTCGGATGATCGCCATGTTGGATTTTTATATATGTAGGCCATAGAGTTGTGTACTCTTAGCTGACGATTATTGCGTAGGATCATTTTTCGAACGTTGACTTTGATCTCAGGATTAGGACACAAGAAATAGAAACTTACTTTTAATATTTGGCACAGCTGCCATCTTGAGTTTATGTAAACAATTGAATTAAAATAGATGTCTGTGTATTAGAATGTGTGTAAATATTTGCTGTAGCATGTTTCGCTGCGCTCGGATGGTTAATTTGCGAGAAAAATTCTATTTAAATGCATCAAATTCGCTAGGCCGCCATGTTCGTTTTGTAGTTAACGGGTTTCTGCAAATCTTATAGGTGAACTTTTAGTAGTGCTCTTTATCATCGTTTAAAAATTCAGGTTGATATGAGTATTAGTTTTGGAGATATATAATGCCGCGAAATATTTCGCACCGCCGCCATGATGCATTGGTGAGAAGTAATAGAATTTGATGGGCACGGTCGGGGTCGGACATGATAGCACTATGGCCTTACCACGTTTCTTTTAAATCGCTCCAGTTGTTTAGATGTTTTTAGGGGGGATACACACGGACAAAGGGTGATTTCGTAAGCCTATTCTTTCTTAAATGATAATAGGCTAAAAATACCGGACTCTACTGTTCATTCGCCAGGTTACAAGTTATTTCGCAATGATTGTACAGGGCGTACCTATGGTGGGTTGGCCGTCTTCGTAGAGAAAATATTAAATATTTAACGATTTGTTCAACACCTAGCAAACATACAAGATCTCCTGAATATACAGAATTTTTTAATTTTATTAATGCAGCCAATGGCCATGTACTTTTCTTTTCAGGACGGGTCAGGGAAGGGATATTGGAAGGATACAGCTTAGAGAAACAAAACGTTTGCTTCTACATAATTATAGCCCGCCTAAAGTAGGCTTCATGGACTAGGTTTTGAATGACATTTTTACGTATAGTTTTAATAATAAGTTGGTGATGTAACTGCCCGTTTTGGTAGTGGTGTCTTTGAGACTGAGAACCTATGTGACATGCTCAGCACGTGCAATCATAGTGCATTCCTACAAGTGATTCAAACTGGATATCATTGCATCTAATAGCCATGATCTATTAACATCTTATGGTCATGCTTCCTATTTCACGATTTATTGTATGCTGTACTTTCAGAAAACAATAGTTTAATACCAACCTGTTCCTGGAAACATTGCAGAAGCCCCTAATATAATAGTCAACAGGAAACCCCTTCAGAATGTTAATTGCTTCCCGTACCTGGGAAGTCACCCCTCTTCTCAATCTAATATTGATTTAGAGATCCTTAATCGTTCGCAAAGCGCTTGATCAGCGTTTGGAAAGCTTCGTTCGAGAGTATTTGACAATCACGACATCAATTGTTTTACCAAGATATTCGTGTACACATCTGTTGTACTGTCGACTTACGTATATGGCTGTGAGTCGTGGACAACCTACAGGCTTCACAAAGAAATGCTTGAGAAATTGTACGAAAAGTGCCTCAGACACATCTTGAAAGTAACTTGGAGAGATAAACGCACAATTACTAGCGTTCTGGATGATGCCGGTATTACGAGCCCAGAAGCAATGTTAGCCCAACACCAACTCCGATGGGTGGGCCAAGCAATCCGCATGCCAAATCATCGCATTCCAAAACAAGTAGTTCCGTGAAGAACTATGCAGCCTATTTTCATATATCCTACTCATGTTAATTGCCTCTATCAACATACAAAATAAAAGTTTGATTGTTGTGATAGATTCGTAGATATTGAGAACCGTCAAAATATTACGGATGCTCGCCATTTTGGATTGTTAGGGCCTATATGTATAGGCCATAGAGTTATGTACCATTAAAGGAAAATTATCGAGTAGCTTCATTATTCAAACTTTCACTTCGATCGCATGAATACGACACAAGAAATAAAATCTTAATTTTAAAATTTCGCACAGCCTCCATCTTGAGGTTATGTAAACAATTGAACTAAATTAGTTGCCAGTGCATTATAATATGTATAATCATTTCCTGTACCACATTTCACTGCGCTCAGATGGTTAAATCACGTAAAAGAATCTATTAAAATGTTTCAACTTCGCTTGGCCGCCATGTTCGTTTTGTAATTTACAGATTTTTGAATGTTACATAGATAAACTTGTAGCAGTGCCCTTTATCACCGTACAAAATTTCAGGGTGATATCTGTAATAGTTTCGGAGATATAGAATGCCAGTGAAATAATTCGCACAGCCGCCATTTTCAGGTTATGTAAACAATTGAACTAAATTAGACGCCAGTGCATTACAATGTGTAAACACATGTTCTGAACTAAGTTTCACTACGTTTGGATGGTTAAATCGCGAGAAAAGTCTATTTAAAAGTCTCAAATTCGCTTGGTCGCCATGTTGGTTTTGTAGTTACCAGGATTTTGAAAGTATCATAGGAGGACTTCTAGTAGTGCCCTTTATCAACATGCAAAATTTCAGGGTGATATGTGTAATAGTTTCGGAGATACTGAATGCTGGTGAAATATTTCGCACAGCCGCCATGTTGGATTGGTGAGAGGCAATAAAATTTGAAGGGCACGGTCGGGGTCGGCCGTAATGGTGCTATGATCTTACCGAGTTACATTGAAATCGCTCCAGCCGTTTAGAAGTTATTTGAGGGGGACACACACACACGAATCACACACGCGCACACAGACACACGGACAAAAGGTGATCTCATAAGCCTATTTTTTTCATAAAATGAAAATAGGCTAACAAGTAGGTTACTATACCCTGAACTTCGTGAGGGCGTTCGGCGATATGGAGCTCAGAGAAAGACGTATACAATTTCCATAAAATCCACCCTGAAGAAATGTAACGTCAATGATGGTAACTGGGAAATTCAATCGCTGGATCGTCCAACATGTTGAAGCACCATTTATCAAGGGATTTCTGTTTTGGAAGGGCAGAGACGTACCACTGCTGCAGAACTGCGCACGAGGAGAAAACAGCGTGAGATCTTGAAGCGGAATGGGCATGTGCCAGCTGGCTGCTCAATGTATGTGAATCATCACTGCAGTAGCTTGCCACGGTGGGTGAGTGGTTATCGTGTCAGATTACTAACCCCAAGCTTGCAGGTTCGCTCCTGGTCGTGGTAAGTTATTTTTGAAAGCCGGCAATAATCGCGATGCATGTCATAAGATGTTGGCATGTTAAAGAACCCATTAGAATACAGTAGGCCGTGTTGATAATGGCAAAATTAATCTCGGGATTTTCCGCCACCACAAAGTTCCTCATTTCTCTACTAGAAAGCGCTACAGAGTCAAGGAGCTTAGATATCTAAACTCCCTTACTTTCATAGTGCTTCAAGCTGCCCTCTAGGTGTCAAATAACAAACCTGCACCCGGCACCCGGGGCCATACGTTATTATAGCTGCCTTAGAGTGTGTAGCTCATGGATTGGGCTGATCAGTCATCTGAGAAAACATCAATAGGAAGACTAATGCATACTCGCTCGTAAGTGAATTCCAATATAAATGCTGCACATTCCCTGGCAAACCCAAAAGTGATACCAAGACAATTCAGGAACTTTGATCCCGAAAACCTTAAAACAGTTTCCTGGCATTCAATTCTCAACTTGCACAATATATACAGCAATATTGCATTCCTTATTTAGCAAGTGCTTGCTTTATGTAACAAGCGAGCCTCACAAAAAACAATAATGAGTAAATCAAAACCAATGCTTTGGCTATCTCCTCATAAGACTCCTTATATGAGAGGTCCCGGCAAAGGTAGGAAGAAATCTGTCAAAACACGCAAGCCGCAGGATCACGAGAAATTTAGGAAACTTCATAATCATACTAAACAGGCGATACCTAATGCGAATCGGAGGTATATTCACAGTCAATTTAGGAAATCAACATCATCTTCTGATCGATGGAGAGCAGCTAAGTTCGTATGAGTTGGTTCTGAAGCATCACGTACTAACTGAGTTGCCAATTTCAATCTCGAAGCTTAATGAATACTCCGTTACTTCAGCAGAGCCTCCTGATACCTACCGTATTAATGACATACTACGATATTACCAGTCTCTTCCAGTGCTCTTGAATGATTTTCGCTACGCCTATCCTGAAGTTATAGTAATTGCAATTATATCAATTCGTACTAAGGCGAAGGGACCGGATAATATATCTATGTTTTTGGTAACAAAATGTATCGATATTCTACTTCTGCTCCGTTGCGAATAGCATCTTTCCCTCCCAGTGGAAACTTACGAATGTTAAGGCTATTCCTGAAGTATCCAAACCAAAGTCTGTAAGGAGGTTTGTCCAATAAATGTCCTATGTGCACTGAGGAAGGGTCTAGCGAGAATTGTAAATAATCAGATCTGTTCATATCTGCATGAACAAGGCGTAATGAGTACCGATTGGGCTTTGAAAGCAGTATAGTGTGCCCGTATGAAAGGCATTGGGGTTCGAACCTATGATATTTTAAATCAAGAAATTATAAATATTAATAAGACATTCAGTTACAGGCAGGCTAGCTATGAGGACATATGAAGCTACTCATGCAATGACGCAGAGCAGTTAACAGCCTTATCTGGAGTCATAGGATGCAACCCGTGTATGAATCATGAGTACACTCATACTGTGAAGGAATTGGTTAATGCAGAGAGGCAGGAGAATTACCGCCAGGTTCCAATCAGCACTTTTACGGCAACATCGGATTGCAGTCCAACACCGCATTAATGCGAAATATCTGGTTTTTATGGAAATTACGCAAAATTTTTAAACATTTTGGCGTCAACCAGAGTAACCCCGGGAATTAGGAATTATCAAAGAATAAAATTTAGTAATTTATGCACAGGAGAAAAGTGATTACGATGCAATACGCTACCTGGGTGCAGCCATTGAGCAGTCCATGGCAGGAGAGAAAAATCATCACACCCATATGGTGCAAGGAGTCCTTTTGATATTATTTAAATAAAGTGAACGATCGATTTTCGAAAAATAAGATAGGGTGAGCCAGGAATAAACACAACTTAGTTCTTAAGACAAACTATCATTCCAGCTCCTGGTTGGAGAAGGAGTTTAAGTACCATGCGCGTGGACGCACTCCACGGTCCTTGCTAAAGTGTTGAGGGATTTGCAGCCGTCTCCAAGCGCGCGTTGCATTATATCAGCGATTCCCACCCTCAGCTGTTTTGTCACATACGTAAAGCGAGCGTCCGTAGAATCAAAACGTTATTTAGATTCAACATTTGATCATTTTTTACCACGACTTTAACACAGAAAGAGCCATTTTGAAACAAAGTGCTAAACACCCCTTCATCTTTTGCAAATAGTTATCAGCCCAGTTTTAGTGTAAGGATGCTTTCTCATGGCAACCTATAGCAAACCATTGAATTGGCGATATATTTAGTCATCTTGGGAAAATTCAAAATGAACGGCCAGAAAACTTTCTTCGGGTATAAAGCTACATATAAACTGATATGCAGATATTTTGGAATGTTTTTTCAGTAGTTTTAAACGGTTTTTCATTTCCAGTGACTACTCGTAAGGTCGTTGTTTTTGATTGATTTAGAGGCTGACATCGTGGTCATGTAGCCCCGTGTCTACGGATGTGTGCAAAATGTTTCTGATAACCTGTATTATTGTGATGCCTGTATGAGTGTATTTGTGATTCACAGGAACATTGGGAAGAAGGCACCCGTAGCCTTAAGTTAGGAACAATCTCGGCATTTTTCTGGATTTGAAGTGAGTTACCACCGGAAACCACTTTCTAGATGGCTGAGATGGAAATCGAACCCACTTCATCTCAGTTTTGCCTATTGTACCCCGTTCCAGCCCTCAGACTTGAATCTCAATTACTTAGCAAAGTCGGGAATTGAACCCGGACCTTCAGGGCGCTTAACCATGAGGTTGTTTACTGATAGGGGGTCAAAGAGTTAAATGAAGAATATTCCAAACTGATTCTTCCAGGAGCCAACTGACCGCAAGGTGTTCTAGTCGAGAATCAAATATAGCTTATTTCATATTGCGTATCATATGAAGTTCATAACCCAATAGGTTTCCAGCTGTTAAAAAATTAATTTTTATTACAGTTTGATGTTTGTAGTTCCACAGTCCATATAATTATGCTATTTATGGCGAGGTACGTACCAGTACATCCTTGAGTGAGGCCCTATCATCCGGAACAGCGATGTCTTATCTTTAAAATACTTAATACTGACTTAGAGGAGCTGCACGATTAAGTGTTTAGAGATCAGATCTTTGAATCCCAGCAGTGGCAAAAGTCATATTTCACACTCCCTCGACACAATTAATGTTAGCTGAATTTTATGTTCTACAGAAACCTTCCTCGAGTATTCCTTTAAAGAATGAGCTGCTTTGATGGCGTCGTTGGTGAGCTTCTATGCCCAAGATCGCGGGTTCAAACAAGGCCGAAGCCGTCGGATTTTTAAAAGCGTTAAAAATCCCTCAGTATGCCTTCCTTTGGAGGGAGAAGTAAAGCCGTCGGATTCATGTCATAGATTTATGGCATGTAAAAGAAACTTCCCCTAACTACATGTGTGTGAAGCTAAATTTGTAGGGAAGATTTGATTAACGCTCTCTAAGTTCCAACAATCATCGCCAGGGGTCGGTTGCGTTGGCATCTAGTAGCCAAGTTCACAGCTAGGTGTCGTTGACGATAGCATTTGGTTGCAAAAGTAGGAACTACTTGAAATTGATCATCTGCAGTCCTTACATGAATTACAAATAACACACATTCTACACACACCCAAAGTACACGGGGCTTCATGACCGCATTGTCGCAGCCCCTAAACTGAGGAACGAACCAACCTATCATAAAATACAGTAAAAGAAACTTACACCAGTCTGATGACCAAAAAATGGTGCAAACTCGATTTGAACCAGCAACGACAAGAAAATTAACGCAGTAACTGTTCAGCACTACGCAGCTTGAATAACATACTGAATTTACTACCTATTAATAATAATTATATTTCGTCTTCTTCTTCTTCTTCTTCTGCTTCAGATGCCTATCCATTAATGGATGTTAGCGACCACATGATGCATCGTTTGCTTATGAACTGCGATGTGAAATAATTTATCGATGCTGGGTAATCCTGTCCACTGTTTTATGTTATCCACCCAGGAAATCCTTCTTCGGCCCCTTCTTCTTTGACCTTCGATCTTTACTTCCAGTATGTACTTGAGAAGTCGATATTTGGTGTTCCGCAAAATATGTCCCAAGTATACAGTTTTCGTCTTTTAAAGGTGCATAAGAAGTTTCGTTGTCTGTTCATTCTATGCAGTACTTCAGTATTAGTTATTCGTACAGTCCATGGTATCTTCCGCATTCTGCGGTAAATCCACATTTCAAAGGCCTCTATCTTCTTTGTTGTTGACGCATTTATTGTCCATCCTTCAGACTCATATAAAAATACGGACCAAATGTAGCAGCTTACTAACCGAAGTCTAAGGGTTAGATTTAAATCCGCACTTGTGAAGATTTTCTTGAATTAGTTTTGTTTAATTTATTTAATCATAGGAAATCAAAGCAATAAATCCCTCTGGGCGGAGGTAGATTTCACCGGGCAAAGTAACATATTTCAAATTTACTAAATGTGCCAATTCTTGTTTACCTACAAAAGTTCCACATGTTTAGCTTGCCATGGTGGTGAGTGGTTATCGTGTCGGAGTACTAACCCAAGCTGGCCGTGTTAAGTGATTCTTGAAAGGCGGCGAAAATGACTTCTCGCATGTCATAAGATGTTATAAGATGTTGGCATGTTAAATAACCCATTTGAATTCAGTAGGCCGTGTTCATAAAGGCAACATTAATATCGGGACTTTCCGCCAACGCAAAGTTCATCAATTCTCTAGTAGAAAGCGCTATAAAGCCAAGGAGCTTAGATATCTAACCTCCTTGGACTTTCATAGTGATTCAAGGAACAACGAAATTCAACATGCAAGCTGCCCTCTGGGTGAAAATAACAAAGCTTACACCTGGCACCCGAGGCCATCGGATATTTTTATTATTAGCATACGAGAAGCCTCATCTTCTAATAATTCCGAAAACATTTTCCTCTAGGCGTAAATTTGGGTCGTATCATAAATTCTTTCAGACAAAAAATGCAAGTATCTTTTAGAGAGCTATTGACCATTTTGCCCACTGAGGGAGGTATGATTTTTTCAAGTTAGTTATTTCGTGTTGAAAGGAACTTAGTCCAGCAGTTAGTGCGTTTCAACACGAAGAAAATAACAGTAATTTCATTCATGTTACCTTTTTCAGGCTTCCGGATACAAATGTCCATTTCGAAATGAAGGAAATAAACTAATAATGTGAATGATATTCCTCACTCAAAGGTTTCATGTTGAAATTCACAAAGTCCAGTTATGTATTTTGTCAATGTAATTGTTAGTAACATATCGGCATCTGTGTGCACCTTTCACATACAAAAAACCACGTATCATATTTCAGTACAAGAGCGGGAAATCATTTTTACTGTTTATCTCAAAACTTTAAAAATTGGACTTAGTGTCTTTCAACAACGAGCGATTCAATTCTTTCAGACAATAAATTCAGGTAACTTTTAGAGAGGTATAATTTTCATATTGTAGCTATTGAGAGAGGTATGATTTTTTCCCCTCCAAAATCCATTTTCCCAACCCCTTTGGTCAATTATTGGTGCTGTCAAAAACCTTCACTGAGATAAGGTTTTAGCCCTTATCCAAATAATAGCACAAACTTTGAATTGTTTCAAGTTTTCACATAGTAAAGTGTTATAGCAATATTTCACTTTTTCGATAAAAATACCCCCGTATTTGCACCCCCCCCCCCCCCAGGTGTGATTTTGCCCTTTAAGGATCCTAACCGGGATTTTGAATGTTTATATTGTAAGTGTAATTCTAACGTGATTGGTACAAAACGACGGTATTTATGGTGTCCACAAGAAGGTGATTGAATCGACGGAAATGAAAAGCATTAAGTCAGTTGTCTCTACTTTTCAGGAGACATATAAAACAACACTGACAGAACAGAACTTAACAAACACACTATATTAGTCATCTATGTTGCGAAACAACTGCTCAGGTTATATTTGTGTTAGTGAAATATCAATTTTAATTTCATAAACATATTATTCTAATCAATTTTGCAAACGTGACTTAATGCCTTTCAGCTCCGTGGTCAGTTTATAGCGGCATAAAGCCATTCAGAATGAATATTTCACATGTTATTTTATTTTAAAATGGATTTGTAACATAGCAATAGCACAGTAACACGCGGGAATCTTGCAGTGTGGCCAACATTAAGTACGGAATACGGCGCTGAAAGGCAGCAAGTCGTTGAATTAATGCTTTTATTCCCTGAACGAACTACAATCATGCAGCAGTGGTTTCTGGCTGAACCCCGCAAAACAAATTGCTTTGTGATGGATTGTGCCTTGCCATTGAGCTTCTATGCTTTTTCTCCTGATGAAAATGTTTTTTGTGTAGCTTAAGCAGAATGCTGACTTAATTATTTCCTACGCCGTTCCAAGGCCCTTGGTCAATACTTCAGAATACTAATTCTTAAAAAATGACCACTTTTGACTTCATATTTTTCAGCTCCGACCGATGGTGGTTTTTGGATCTGGGGGATGTGAGATGCGAAGATGTGCCAACATTTTCCAGAAGGCGCAACATTGTACCCATTGCAATACATAGCTTTCTCATGAGATCCACCTAAAATGTAGCGGCGTCTGTCTGTTATTCTTTCAAGGAAAAAACATCCAGCCGATTAAGCTGAAATTTTGCATCAACATAATGTTTTTACCCAGATCAAACATAGGACTATATCCGTTTTGATATGTCGGATATTCTTCTGATTTTCGCCATTTTTGGCGATTGGAAAATCTTAAATACGGAAAATATGGAGATTTTCATAGAAGGACCAGACACATTTCATTTTATACCCCTCATTGTGAGAAACTATTTTACAATTTCAGTTTAACTGTTTTCTTGTCTTAAATACCCAAAATATTATAAGTCTAATAATATGCGTCACTATTACCACTACCGCATGTCTTGCTCCATGGCTAATTGGTTAGCGTACCCGAAGGGTACCTGGTTCGTTTTCCGGCCGGGCCATTAGGGATTTTAATCTCCTGTGGTTAATTCCGTGACGTCTTTATCATCACTTCATCCTCATTACGACGCGGAGGTCGCCCACGGGCGTCAACTAGAAAAACCTGCACTCGGGCTCTCCGGAAGCCACTCAAAAAAGAAAAGAAATACATGAGATTTTATGAAGACTATACCAACAAACAACACACGTTGTCATGATTTTACCACTAGGTGGTAGCTTATGGTAAGTCACTCCATCACCAAAACAGTTGTAACCTTGGTAGTGTGAACATCGTACTGACAGGTCAGTTACTACTATGGAACTTACTACAACCAACAAAGGTAGGCAACGTGCACTCTATCAAGGCTACACTTATAACTATAATCGTCAGAATGTGAATGGAATAATATTCTGGCGACGCTCAAAGGAGAGGTCAACAAAATGTCGAGGAAATCTGAAAAGTAACAAGAAGATCCGTGCCGAACTAAAGAGCCTACTTTTCTTAAAATTTAGGATTCATGCCAATGATTAATCTATATGGATATATCTAGAATAATGACGAAATTAAGTTGGTAATATCGAAATTTCTAATTAGATCGAAATACTGTATACCTGGCATAATGTAGCCTAATAGAGAACTACAGTTGGCAGCCCTGGTGACTGAATATGTTCTTAGTTCCATCTCTTAAGGTACAGAATACAAAATTTGGTTGAAGTCCAATGGATCGCATGGACGTTAGATGCAGTTAAACATTGGATCTAACAGCGCGTGTAAAATCATGTTGGCAACAATGACATACATGTATTGGTCAGAAATAATCTGAAATAATATGATCTATTGCTGTGTCAATTTTGAATGAAATCCATTAGTTAGTATAGAAGTTACATGCATTTTAAAATTGGACCTATCAGCAGGCTTAGAATCATGTTGGCAGCACTGGCGTAGGCCTTTATTAGTTTATTCGGTTTATTAGGTGGTGGGCTATTTATTTGTGTGCGCAAAAATATAGGTAGTTTCTTAAAGTGGGCAGATATGGATCATGAAATGTTATGTGTACAAATTTCCAATAAAGGAAATAAATTCCCACTTCAGGTGATAGGGGCGTATAGAGCACCGAAAGATAACTTTTCTCTCCTAGAAACACTGTATGATAAAACTTGTACGGGTAATGCTATGAAAAAGAGCATAATAATTGCTGGAAATTTAAACCTCCCCAAAGTAGACTGGTCTGGTGAGTCAACTAGCTGTAGTCAAGCTCAGAGCGCTGCAAATAAATTCTTAAGGGAGGGGGGATTTTCCCAAGTAGTTGACTTCCCAACTAGAGACAATAATACCTTAGATGTTTATCTCGTAAGGCCTGTAGAGCTGTATATTAACTGTCTGTAATTACCAGGAATTAGTGACCATTCTGGGGTTGAATTAAATATTAGATATGGTGACATTACAAAATTAGACTCTGATGTAGCAAAAAAGATCATATTCCAGTATCGCAGGGCGGATCAGGGCAAGTTTCAGGGGTATTTGAATGAGCTATTTGTAGGTTGGGCATCGGAAGGAAATCACATTAATATCCTGTGGACTAACTTTTTGAAAATTTTAAATAGCGCTGTTGATAAATTTGTCCCATTTAAATTGCTGAAACAAAACCCAGATCCTGAGTACTACACACGAGAAATTAGGAGTCTAAAACGGAAAATTAGGAAATTATACAATAAAAGACATGATAGTGACAAGAGTATGTTGAAATTTAAGTCCTTATCAAGAGAGCTCGTCTTAAAAAAGAGGGCTGCTCATGACAGTTATATGCAAGGTTTACTTGGTTCGGGAGGTGATGGGTGGAAAAAAAATTACAGTTATGTTAGGAGAAGAAAGGGAAATCCAAATAATTTGTCGATGATAATGTCCGGTGACGGTAAATTAATTACTGAGAAACAGGCCATTGCTAATGAATTAAATGTCTTTTACGGTAGTGTGTTCAATAAATCCAATAGCTGTGTGTTGGACCTTAACGACGAATCAGATGCTCCCCTGTTCCAAATAAACCAGTCAGCAATTGTAAAGCTAATACAAAAACTACGTTTCAATGTATCAAAGGGTCCTGATAATATTGTTAGTGAAGTACTTAAACTAGGGGGTAGGGCCGTGGCACAATACTTGGAGGTGATGTTTAATATGTCCATAAACAATGCGCAAATCCCAGATGACTGGAAAAGAGCTACGGTAGTCCCAATATTTAAGGGAGGGAGCAGACTTGAATTGGGCAACTACAGGCCGGTTAGCCTTACGTCCATCGTTTGTAAACAGATGGAGCATCTCATTTGCGACTACTTGAGGGAACAGTGGGAAACATTATCATGGTTTAATGATAGGCAACATGGATTTCGGAAAGGTTACTCATGCGAGAGTCAGATGCTATCACTTTTTCAAGACATTAGCGAATCGTTAGACCATGGAGTTTCAGTCGACGCCGTGGTTATAGATTTTGCGAAGGCATTTGATGTCGTGCCGCATGACATGCTACTCTATAAATTAGCTTCGACGAAGATTGATAGAAGAGTAATTTTATGGATCCAAGAATTTTTGACGGGTCGTTCACAGAAAGTGAAAGTCGAAGGCATATTCTCGGATGATATTACCGTAACGTCGGGTATCCCTCAGGGCAGCGTAATCGGAACTTTGTTATTTTTGGCGTTTATAAATGACTTACCAAATGGGATTCGCAGTGACTGTCGATTGTTTGCGGATGATTGTGTAATATATCGAAAGATACATGACTCACAAGACAATGCAGTGCTTCAAGAGGACCTGAACCTGGTCTATAAGTGGGCGATTGAAAATAAAATGAAAATAAACACAAGAAAATGTAGTCTCTTAAAAATAGGGAAAGTGCGGAGGCAGGATTTTCAATATAACATTGGCTCGGAAATACTTGTAGAAGAAGATTCTTGCAAATATTTGGGCGTTCACGTAAGGAATGATATGAAATGGAGTAGTCATGTAGGATGTGTAGTTTCAAAAGCTTACAAATCCCTGCACTTTGTAATGAGGGTATTAAAAGGAAGTAGTAGCTCTGCTAAAGAATTAGGATATTTGTCACTTGTAAGACCTATTCTGGAATATGCCTCGGCGGTTTGGGATCCATATCAGTAGGGCTCATTAATGAGTTGGAAATGGTACAAAGAAAGGCCGCTAGATTTGTGCTCAGTGACTTTAATCCCAGGAGCAGTGTGAGCCGTATGTTAAAGAAACTTGGGTGGGAATCACTTGAGGCTAGGAGGATGAAATCTAGACTCTGCGCTGTGTACAACACGTATACAAATCAACCAGCATGAGGTGAGCTTAGCAAACGATTGGGAAAGCCCACTTACATGGGTAGGAGCGATCATCCTTTCAAAGTTAAGGGCCGACCACAGCGAACAAATTATGGTAAATATTCTTTTGTAAACCGTGCCATTGATAACTGGAACTCTCTACCTGCCGCAGTCTTAGAGCCTTTTCCCAAACATATAGGTGTGTTTAAGAAAAGACTGACTATTTGTGTAAATACTCCAGTTTAATTGTTGTATAATTGTTATTGAATTGCTATGTATAATTATTTGTTTGTTATGTGTATCCAATTTGCCACCGGGGGACACTCCCCCCATTGCAAATAAATGAATGAATGAATGAATGAATCTAGAATACCAGGTACTATACGTGTGCAAAATTAGGAGCTATTGACTTGCATACTTTCTGATATATTGATATTAGGGTAACTAAAATTGAGACAGTATTTATTAACAGTTGGCAGCCCTGGTTACTCTTAAGAATCGGCATAGTCATATCTGTCATGGTACACATAGCACACACGAAATTTGGTTGGAATACAAATGATAGTATAGAAGTTATATGTATTTATAATTGGACTTCTCAGTAGGCTTAGAATCATGTTGCTAGCACTGACGTATATAAGTTACTCCAAATAAATATAGAATGTCTGGTACTATACGTGTGCATAGTTTAACGCTGTCGGTTTGCATACTTTCTGATATATGGGTATTTGGATTAAAAAAATTGAGAGCATTTATTAACAGTTGGCTGCCCTGGTGGCTATTAACAATACGCTGTCATATCTGTTTATATACACATAGCACATACGAAATTTGGTTGAAATCCAATTGATAGTGTAGAAGTTATATGCATTTAAAATTGGACCTATCAGCAGGCTTATAATCATTTTAGCAGCACTGGCAAGTATGGTCTCCTGGAAATTAAACTGCAATATTATTATCTATACGTGTGCCAATTTTGAAATAGTTCCCATTCATACCTTCCATGATATCCAACATGGAGCTCAAATTTCAATTTAGATTTTTCAGCAGTTGGTAGCACTGACATCATTTTCAAATATGGCCGTGAGATATTCAGATATAGATCTTTACTCCTATCTAATTTTGTTTCGATTGCTGCAGTTGTTTAGGAGTTGGTGGGGGAGGGGGGACACACACACAGCCAGCCAGACAGACAGAAGGACAGACAGACACACATTTGCCCGATCTCATGAGTCTACTTTTTCCTCATTTTCGCAAAATGTGAAAAGTAGGCTAAAAATGGAAAGATTTTAAGTGTGAGTTTTCATCAATGTAGTGCTCCAAATGAACCACGATTCCTATTTACAAAAAAATATCAAAATGCTAAAAAGCAAGTACGAGAAAACTATATTGCGACTAAAGATAGTGCAGTGTTTGTACAAAAGCACTTATCGTGTCCTCAAAAAGTCATGTTAGGACAGTTGTCAACGTCCAAAAAACCTTCAACACTATCAAAGTCAGCACAGACTATGAATGAGGTGGTATCGCAAGAGGATCAAAAAGGACTATATAGTAATAGTGATGATGGTGATGACGATAATGATGATTATGATCATCATGATGATGATGATAATGGTAATGCTTTGTTTACACCTAAAAATCATTTGTTATATTTGTATACTGGAACAAACCCAGTAAGCTAATTCAACGGCTTCGGCACTTGCATGCTTTACAACAAGCTGGGCATACCGGTCACGATTGAGAAATCAAAGAAATTCAACAAGAGCTTCGTCGTGCTGAAATTATTGTGTAATGGGTCTACCACTTTGCTACCACTTTTACCCCACTCTTGGTTCTTATATTTGCTTATTTGCTTCCACTTTTACCTCAACTCTCTGGATCCATATTTGCTCTCACATTAAACTATTATTCTTATTACCAAGTTGACTTTACTAGAGCTTAGTCTATGCTTGACCGTTGACATGGAAATATCAGTGACTAGGTATTGTACCCGTTCGTCCTGGGGATGCGATGACCCATCTGCTATTACATCGCATTCCTGGAGTTCCAGGACAGAGCGGAGTTAAATGAACCTCTAGTCAAATAAGGAATGTGTCGGAAATTCAGCTGAGTTATCGAAAAAGCAGTGGGTAACACGAGACAAAGTATCCCTAGGGTCGTTACGGGCTTACGTTTAATAAAAAATAATGCAAATATAAATGGGCGCCATCAACTGAACTCCTAGCAAACCACATCCTTTCCGGTTAAGCCTTAATCAAGACAAGGAAAGAAAAAGGAAAATCACATCGTCATCAGATCACAAGTAAGATAAAAACAAATTTATTTCACTTTGATAGTCAGACAGACATTTTAAATATTCATCCTACCTGAGAGCATGGTCGAATGCCAACGTTAAATTGTCATTGTCCAAAAATCGAACCATCTCTTTTCTAATCAAAAATATTTAATCCACATAAAACGTGAAAAATCTATAAAGTTCTCTTGGGTTCTCAGGATCACTGTAGCACTATGTCTTTCGTCACTGACATTTGTGATACCTGAGACCTAATTTCTCTTAAATTTAACATCATGAATGTGGATTTGAAAAAATTATTAATCTGTCTAAACATACACATTATAATCACATATTTTATGTATCACGCAATTTTTGGCTTGCATGGCATAATTCAAATGTTAAATACGTTAGTAAAATGCTCCTAAACATCGAATAATTAATTTACACTATTTACATTTTCATTAATAATTGCTTGTTCGTGAATTACAGAAAATCCACTGCTCATTGGTCACAATTATCATCATCATCAAAGTTAAATATTTCTCACATTAATTCTCATCTCAAAATTCAACATATTCCTGTCAGAATCATTAACTCATCACCATTAAATCATTTAAATGAAAATTATTATCACCACTTCATTATACTTTCTAATTATTCACACACTCTTATTTTATCATCTACTTCAGATTAAATCAACTTAAATCATCAATACAAATTGTTTAATTCCTCAACTCAAGTTGCAATTCCTCAAATCATATCTCAATTAAATTTATTTAATTCCATATAAATGCATTAATCATCAGCTTCTTTAATTAATTATCACCTTCTAATTCAGTTATTCATCATCTATCCAATCATCTATTAATTTATTTAAATCAGTTTATTTATCCAATCTTGAATTCATCCACTTATTTAATTCATTGATTTATTCCAAAATTTAATTTATCAATTTTATTTAAATTTTATCCTTCTGGTTATTCAGATTTTCATTATTTCATCTAGTCATTCTGATTTTTATTTCATTAGGTCAGATCATTAATATGCTTACATTTCGGATTATTATTTCATTAATTATTATTCTCAGAAAATCTTGTATTATCAACATTATTTATTTGTTTAATTTCCTAACAAATTGTTTAATATGGGTTATAGAACGTTGTCTTACAGTTTTATCACTTCCAAGTTATATCTCGTTTTTAATTATCATGCCAAAAAATATTATTGCCTTCACGACATCACGTTGGATCTGACTATCCACAACTACATTATTTATCCTCACTTCTTCAAATATCACATTTGAATACCACAATTATTCCACAAAACTCCATAAATATTCAGCACATACAGCATGAATCTCAACAATTACGCTAGACTGGGTTCGACAACCTCATGTCTGCCTCAAAATGCATTAGCAACATTGCAACTATCACTTGGAAACTTCCACAAAATGCCTATCACAAACTTCGCTTAACCATGTTGCATGATCTACAAAAATATATAAATGGCTTCAAATTATCAACGCACACAATCTCCAATAACTGTAATTAATCTGATCACATCTAGACAACTTCTTAAACAATTGAAAAAAATATTACCTTAGTAATTCAAGATCTGCTTTCAAATAGCATAAATTATCTTACAATTCTCATAATTCACATCACAGAAAAACACCAATGTGCTATAATCTCTCATATCAAAATCTGCAATACTAATCTGCCTTAAAATAAATCTGACCATTAATGATTCATCTTACAAGATTCAATTACTTTAAATCCTTCTCAAAGGTATCAAACACAATTATAAAAATCATCAAAAGCATCAGCTGTACCAGCTGTTAAACTGAAAGTACTCTCAAAAGAGTATAGCAACAAAATATTGGATTGGCAAACAAGAATTACAAATGTAACCCTGCTGACATTTATCTTTACTTTATTTAACAAAAGTTTGACTGATATGTGACTAGTAGTTCCTTGTTTGATTCTCTTACAACCTCATGTACACTCGGATGATAAAAATGAGTCCCTCAATGGCAAGTAAGATGAGTAACCACCGTACAATCGTATAAATACGAAAGACCTTGCCCCGTCGACTAAAATGATAGTGCCCTGAACGATGGGTAAGATGAGTAACCACCATACAATCGTATAAATACGAAAGACCCCATCTCGAAGACTATATGAGTGAATGTACCAGATAGGAATCAACAAGTCTCTAGTTGTCATATAAAAGCGATATTCATTCACTAAAGTGAATAACATCTTAATATCTCCAAACAATCCAATGGAAAAAATCCCTACTGATGAATAATACACACTCGCTAGTATGCAATGAACTGACGAAGTAATTTAGATAATCAATTGCAGATCACGAGTTCGAAATACTCGTCACACAAAAAAAACTATTCATGAAAACAATCCTTGCTGGAAAAATGTCTAAAAGACCAAACATCTGCTTAATAATGCCAACCAATGGTGAGAATTTCGTATAATGATGCCTGCCATATCATATGGTCACGCCATATTCTAGCAAAATCGAAGCATATAAAGTCAAACCATGTCTAAATAATCGTATCACTCCTATTAGAAAAATATACATGTGTGCCCAGTATTCATGAAAATAATCATATCAGGAAGTTATAACTCTTACAGTACCTTCTCATAATCAGCTGTTATTAAATTTCAAAGATCGTCGATTTTCCCTATGTAATGAATTTCTCGAAAGATCGGCGTGAATATCATTCCATCCACGCAATGACGATTGCCTTCAAAATCCCAAGTGAATCAGCTGGTGGACCTCCTCCTCGTCAGGAATCGAATCCATCGCTCTGTGGTGCCATCGCGTCTCTGTCTGCGTTTACTTCGACATGATAAACTTCTGGTTATCCATAGTGGATATTGTCCAAATCTTCACGAAAAAGTTCATAGAAACAGCGGACCCCCTATTCCTCTTCTACGTTACGCCACTGTTCCATACAATGTTCGGTTTGAGTGTTGAAAGTTCAATTTCCACAGCGGTTATGTTTCACTTGTAGAAAATAAAATTGTTTTATGAGAGTGTCTAAGTTTATGAAACACCCTGTAGCTGTGTTCGTACTCGGTAATTCATAACACTTCATAAGAAAGAATTGCATTAATGCACGAGCTAATGTTCATAAGTGCATATGCTTAAAACATTTCATTTGCTTAAAATCGTTAATGTTATTTGGAATGCGTTATGAAATGCATAGTCGTAATGTCATTGAAAAACTATGTTCAGTTGAAGTTCACAGTTGCAGTATCTCGTAACTATTTGCCTGTACAATTCAAATGCTGGATAAACGTTCCAACTCAATGTTGTAATGAAGTTCAGCTTCTGTCATAATGCTTGCGTATAAAATTGGAAATAACCCGCTCGTCCCTACTGCAATGCTATAATAATCTCCGCCTAAAGCTGGCCTCGCCATGTCGCTCTACTATGCTGTTCTGTGTAACCAAAATGCAGCTTGAAATAAGTTCTCCAACTACTCGTTTTACTGTGCTGTTCTAAACCCCGGCCTTCTCATGCTTGCTCGGCCCGTACAGCTGGTTCTGTAACCGGTCTTCACGCTGCCTACTGCGGGTGTCCGCCCGGCTCACTGACCTACTTTTCGTTCGCTGCTTGGTGAAGTTAAAACTGTCGCTTTCACTTTCCGTGACAAAAGCTGCTCGCTGCGCGACCTTACCATGCGCTCGGCATATGTCCTATTCAGCTCGCTCTCTGAATTCGACTGCGTTGCTCGCTGTACTGGACTCTCTTGCTAACAGTATTCAACTGCTTGGCTCACTGAGCTCGACTGACTGTCCCTAAACTGCATTGACCCGTACCTGCCTGGCGCAGTCACGTGACGTTCTCCCCACCTCTGTGGTCTTGCGTCACAAATATAATCTCGAACCCCGATCATCTCGGCTATTAAGTTATAAAATAACTTAAGGGTTATCTGACTTCCTTCAAATAATTACCATATATAATGCTTGTTATATCTCCTCTTCTGAGATGTTTAAATACCATGTTCCCTATAGATCTTAATAAAGCTTCATATTTCCATCCGCCTGACTGCGGTCAGTGCCTCCTTGATCCTAGACCTTCTACGTCATCCTGACATTCCTCTTGACTCGATCTGAGCGCTATCTTTTCATAACTCTTCCCATAATCTCAACTACGGCTTAATGTCTGCTGGCGTAGCCGATATCCTCAACTAGGTATCGGGTACATCTCTCCCGTACATCTCCTTTTTTATCAGGATTGAGAAAAAAAATACACTCTCAGGCATTCTATACATAACACATGTACACGATAGCTCTACACTCCCCTTATTCAGCATGATGGTACTTCCTAATGCTAGCTGCATTAAAAGTTCCCACAACTTCATTAGTATCCATCCAGACAATCTTGTAGCTATTATTTCGGTACGTTTCTTTAATACGGAATGGACCAGCGTACAACGGCGCAAATTTATGGTAGATCTTCAGTTGAAGATTCGAAGTGACTGGCTTCCTAATCAGCACCTCATCATTTTCTTGAAACGGCTCGTTGAACCTCCTTCCTGCTTGTCTCCTGGCTCTCTTCTCCGCCTGTCTTCTGAGTCTCTCTCCTGCCATCTCGACTCTTCTTTCTTGTGTGGGTTGAGGATCTACTGGTGCCCTCACGACTCGGTCCCATGGTCTATCAGGTTTCAATCCATGATGAAGCATGGACGGAATCTGTCCTGTGCTTTCATGTACTGTGGAATTCAAGCATTGACTAATGATGGGTATCACTTCCATCCATCTATGGTGCTGCCTTGACACACATAAGCGACACATCTTACTGATTTCCGGCATAATTCTTTCAGCTGGATTTCCCTCTGGATACCGCACAGAATTAAACACATGCCTTATTCCTAAACGTTCCATAACAGTAGAAAATTCCATACTGGTAAATTGTGGTCCATGGTCACTCAACAAAACTTCAGGTTTCCCCATACTTGGAATAACTGTTCTCTCTAATCTGTTGATCACGTACTTGGATGTAGCTTTCTGGATAGGGCATAGAGATACGTATTTAGAAAATACGTCTACTGTTACCAAAACAAACTGATTTCCTTTCGTCGAACGAGGAATCGGACCGAAAATGTCCGTAGCGAAAAGTTCTCTTGGCTTGCTGGGTAATATTGATCTAGGAACTTCTTTCATTAGCTTAGATGAATATTTACTTCGCTGACAACTGTCACAGGTCTTTATGACGTCGCGAATCGTTTGTCCCATTTGTCTCCAAACGAAGGTTTCTTGAGCGAGAGCTAAAGTCTTGTCTACACCTACATGAGCTGCAGTTCGGTGTATCATCCAAATAACTGGTTTGGCAAGCTTGGGTGGGATCACTACTCTAAGTTTAGTATGATCCTGGTCGATATATTGGCATATAACACCTCCCATAATGTGATATTTTCTAGCCTCTATCTCAGTTCATTGAAAATCTGGATCAGCGTTGTCCATCCTGCGTGTCAAAAAACGGTACATTCTTCGCAAATATGCATATCTCTTCTGAGTTTGCGCTAACATCTTCAACTTCTCTAGAGTTCCATTATCCTCTTGAATCAAATTTATATGGTTGACAATTACTTCCTCACAAGGGTTTCTGCTCAACACATCCGCTAACAGATTTAATTTCCCAGGTCTATGTACAACAGTTGGGTTAAATTGCTGTAAGAACAGAGCCCATCTGGTGATGCGGTCACTCCCTAAGTCTGTCTTCATAATAAATTGGAGGGCTTTATGATCTGTGATCACTGTTATGTCATGTCCAATCAACACCTTCTTCCACGTCTTAAGAGCATGAACCACTGCTAATGCCTCTAACTCAGTTGCATAGTAATTCTTCTCACAATTCCTGAGCTTGTGACTGGTGAAAGCTAAATACCTATGCTTGTTGGTATCGTCCAGCTGATATAGGATCCCACTAATACCTATTTTGGATGCGTCTGTCTCCACAAAAAATCATCTTGCAAAATCTGGGTACTCAAGCTTGATATTTTGGATCAACATGTTCTTAGCCGCTAAAAACGCTTGATTGCATTTATCGTCCCATTTCCATCGATTTCCCTTTCTTAGTAAATCCTGCAGAGGTGCCATCGTTTCAGTATATTCAGGACAATGTGTTGAAAAGAACTGACACATGCCTAAAAACTGCCGTACCTCTTCAATCTTTCGTGAGGTTGGAAACTCTGAAATAGCCATGATCTTCTTTGGATTGGGCCTATAGCCATCTCCATCGATTCTATGTCCAAGAAATTCAATTTCTTCATGAAAGAACTGACATTTGTTGAAATTCACCTTGAAGTTCGTCCTCCTAAGATCTTCAAAAAGCATTCGAAGGTGCCTGATATGTTCTTCCGCTGTCTCAGACGCTATAATCAGGTCATCAATATAGCTCACCACATGCTCCTTAACTGCATCTGACAAATTTTCATCTAGTGCTCTGATCATCACCGGACCACTATTTTTCACTCCAAAAGGTAACCTATTGAATACATATGTTTTATGGTCAAACAAGAACCCTGGGTATTGTTTGCAGTCTTCTGCTAGCTCTACATGATAATAAGAACTAGTCAGATCGATAGTAGAAAAGAAACTCTTTCCTCTGAATCTGCGCAATAATTCACGAATAACAGGTGGCCTGTCGTGTTCAGGAAGAAATCTTTCATTAAGGGCTCTAGCATCTAGGCATATCCTCAGCTTACCATTAGGTTTCTTGACAACAGCTAAAGGATTCAAATAAGCAGTTGGCATCTTCTTGATTATCCCATCTTTCTCCGTATCGCTTATCATTGTACTAACTTCCTCCTTCCATTTATCCGGAATGGGATATAAATTCTTATGGTATGGTTTGTCATCCATCAACTTGATGCTGTAGGTAAAATTTTCTATGAGACCTGGTTTGTCATTGAATATGTCCTCATATTCTGAAATTGCTTGATCAAATTGCTCCTTAATTTCTGGATTTATATTACTTGTCATGCCAGTTCTATATTCTATAGACCTTTCAACGCTGCATACTATCTCATCCAATATATTCTCTCTAAAGAATGTCATCTCAGATTCCTGATTTTCCATGACCCCTTCTTGAAAGTACATGCGCCTACTCTGCATATCTATGATCAGGCCACTCTCACTTAAGAAATCCACTCCTAGGATCATGTCGAAATGTAGTTGACCCACTACTAGGAACATCTGTTCAAAACTTCTGGTTCCAATCCCAACATCTAAAAGTACCTGACTTTTACACTTCATACTCCTGTCTGGGATCACCCCTTGAATCTTGCTAACAACAGTTGGCAACATTGTAATTTCTCCTGATAATTTCAACTCATCCAGGCAACCTATGGATATCAAGCTAACCATAGCCCCCGTGTCTACTAGTGTCTTTATTTCCTTTCCCATGACTTCCACACTGATAACTGGCAATTCATGTCTATTTCCTCGATGTACTACGTTTTCCTCCTTGATTAAATCCTCGTCCTTGACCTGATACGTTTCCACAATGATGATCGATTCCCAATGAGTAGCATCCTTCTCTAAAGTTAATTTGACGTTTTTTTTTCCTTCGCCACTCGTGCTTGCTCGATTGACATCTCTGACTGCCTCCTCGGGTGGTGCACTAGGCTGTCTATTTTCTTGCCTCGATCTCTCATATTCACGATTATCTCGTCTTTCATTTGGCTCATTTCTTCGGCCATCCTGCCTGTCGGTCCGATTATACTGTTGACCTTGGCTCCAGTTGTTTCTACCACGATATCTATTGTTGTATCGATTCCTATCTTGATATCTGGAATTCTGATTATAATTTCTGTATCGGCTGTCTCTTGCTTCCTGATCGTATGGCCTCTCATATGGTCCTCTATATCGATCATTTCCACGAACGTTACGGATGTTTCCTCGATTTCCTTCGTTCCTTCTGTTTTCCCAGGAATCTCTTCTGTCCGTCTGAGCTGCGTTATCAACGACTACCGCATTCACCTCTTGCGTGTTTCGATTGTCGTTTCTTGCATTTCTAGGTGTAACTTGAGCGCTTGTATAGTCTAATCGCCGTAAAATGTCGTCATAGTGCTCAAGTGTGTTTGCTCCCGACGCTATGAGTGATCGCTGTACCTCAATAGGTAACTGTCTCGCTATAGCTTGCAAAAGCTCTTCTTCTGGCAATGGAGGAATCAGAAACTGTAATACAGCCAATTGTGAAGTAAAATAATTGGCATAATGCGTCGGATGTGACGTAGAATAACGCTTCGAGTACATTTCTGCTCTTACGTTCAGCTGATCCTCTGCACTCCAAAATCTCCTTAAGAATGCTATTGCAAATTGCTCCATATTCGCAAAATTGCTTCTGAATGATATAAACCAAGTTAACGCAGGCCCGTCTAAGGTGCGTTCGACTATCCTTAGTTCTCTCTCCTTGGCTACTCTATGTTCCGCCATGTAGTCGCGAATATCTCGCAGAAATTCGACTGGTGTGACTCCTGTGTTTCCAGAAAACTTCGTCGGCTTGTCATCCAGATTTCTGATAATGGTAACTGGACCTGAGTATCGTTCACTTGTACCCAACGTACTCCTATTCGAACTCGGATTATCCTCATGGGTTGAACTTGCCCTTTCGAATGTCACATTCGGTTGCGTTTGACGGTCTTCTCCCATGCTAACTTCTGAATTACCCATACTGCGGTCTATCGCTGTCTGATTTATCGAAGTTTCCCCTGATGTAATATTTTGACTTGAGAAACTATTAATCATAGATTCTAGTTTAGTCATCCTATCTTCTGCCAATTTCTCTACGGTCTTGACCTGAGTCTTCAACTCATCTAACGACGTAACATTCTGCGTTTTGTTACTCTCGTCTAAATCGTTTTTCAACTTGTCTATCTTGTCTTCGCATGTATTCTTTACTGACGCGACTTGATCCTTTAACAGATCAACATCTGTCCTAAATAGAGTTGAATCTATCTTCATCGCTTCCTTGTTCTCCGTAAATCTCGCTTCTAAGTTCGCCATACCTGCGATTAATTTCTCATCTAATCCTGCACGTATTTCTTTCGCTTCGGCATCGACCTCACTACACCGTTCTTCCACGATTGCACCGACTCTATTTTTTAATAAAGCTAAGTTTTCATTAACCTTTTGCTCTATATCATCATCCATTTTCCAAATATCTTTCTGCAATTGATTCTCTAATGATTTTAAATTAGAATTAACATCTCTTAAGACTTCCTCTTTAATGGTCCCAATCACTGACTTTAAATCTTTGATCTCATTACCTAGATTCATCTCTAGACCTTTGATTTTAGTTTCGAAAGATACTTCGGTAGACCACTCTTGAATTTTGCCTACATCTGCCACTAAACCATCAATGTCGAATCTCAACTTCGATACATCCGATTTAATGTCTTTCTGTATAGACATAACGTCTGTTCTTAAAGTAAGAATGTTTTCTTCTCCTCTACTTTCTAATTCAATAATATTCTTTCTTAATATTTGAACATTTTCCTCTCCTTTCATATTTACTGCAATTATATCTAATTGTAAAGTCTTAAGCATCTCATTATTCTTTAAAGTTAATCTATTCTCTAACCTAGTTAACTTGTTTTCTAACTCTGTGTTAGTTTCTTCACTACGAGCTTGTAATTTCTCTTCCAATGATTTAAAACTATCCTTCAAGTGAGCTTCACTGGCTTTCAAATGACTTTCAGTACTAGTCTGTAATCGAGTCTCCAATAACATCAACTCATCTTTACTATTTGACTGTAATCTTTCTTCTAATGATTTAAAACTATCCTCACTATTTGATTGTAATAATTTTAAATTTTCTTCATTACTAGTCTGTAATCTAGTCTCCAATGACTTTAAATTATCTTCACTATTTGACTCTAACCTAGTCTCTAATGACTTTAAATTATCTTCATTACTAGTCTGTAATGCTTGCACATTTTCTTTACATTTAGCTTCTAACCTAGCTTCTGAACCATTTATCTGTTCTTTAACTTCTGTTTCCATTTTGAAAATAGTTTCTGCAATACCAGACATACCACTCTGTAACTCTCCTAACACCTTAGCTAAATCTTCCGGCAACATAATTATATTTTCAATAGACGTTTTATTCAGAGACGTTAGACAACAACACATCACAATATCTCAATTCCTGCATTCACTTGGGTATAGGAAAATGACTTATAACAAACATGATATAATACTAATACGATTAACATGAACACTGGAATGGGCACACAAGTATATTGTCTGACTAAGTTTAATAAATTTTATAACACAATTAAATGAACTTGAGATCAATCTCTCCGTGATCTAAATCTGATGTGATTCCATAGAATAAAAAAAATCGAAGCCCCACAGGTGGGTAAAGCCAATTCTCCCTCTCTCTCTGTACCCGTTCGTCCTGGGGATGCGATGACCCATCTGCTATTACATCGCATTCCTGGAGTTCCAGGACAGAGCGGAGTTAAATGAACCTCTAGTCAAATAAGGAATGTGTCGGAAATTCAGCTGAGTTATCGAAAAAGCAGTGGGTAACACGAGACAAAGTATCTCTAGGGTCGTTACGGGCTTAAGTTTAATAAAAAATAATGCAAATATAAATGGGCGCCACCAACTGAACTCCTAGCAAACCACATCCTTTCCGGTTAAGCCTTAATCAAGACAAGGAAAGAAAAAGGAAAATCACACCATCATCAGATCACAACTAAGATAAAAACAAATTTATTTCACTTTGATAGTCAGACAGACATTTTAAATATTCTTCCTACCTGAGAGCATGGTCGAATGCCAACGTTAAATTGTCATTGTCCAAAAATCGAACCATCTCTTTTCTAATCAAAAATATTTAATCCACATAAAACGTGAAAAATCTATAAAGTTCTCTTGGGTTCTCAGGATCACTGTAACACTATGTCTTTCGTCACTGACATTTGTGATACCTGAGACCTAATTTCTCTTTAATTTAACATCATGAATGTGGATTTGAAAAAATTATTAATCTGTCTAAACATACACATTATAATCACATATTTTATGTATCACGCAATTTTTGGCTTGCATGGCATAATTCAAATGTTAAATACGTTAGTAAAGTGCTCCTAAACATCGAATAATTAATTTACACTATTTACATTGTCATTAATAATTGCTTGTTCGTGAATTACAGAAAATCCACTGCTCATTGGTCACAATCATCATCATCATCAAAGTTAAATATTTCTCACATTAATTCTCATCTCAAAATTCAACATATTCCTGTCAGAATCATTAACTCATCACCATTAAATCATTTAAATGAAAATTATTATCACCACTTCATTATACTTTCTAATTATTCACACACTCTTATTTTATCATCTACTTCAGATTAAATCATCTTAAATCATCAATACAAATTGTTTAATTCCTCAACTCAAGTTGCAATTCCTCAAATCATATCTCAATTAAATTTATTTAATTCCATATAAATTCATTAATCATCAGCTTCTTTAATTAATTATCACCTTCTAATTCAGTTATTCATCATCTATCCAATCATCTATTAATTTATTTAAATCAGTTTATTTATCCAATCTTGAATTCATCCACTTATTTAATTCATTGATTTGTTCCAAAATTTAATTTATCAATTTTATTTCAATTTTATTCTTCTGGTTATTTAGATTTTTATTATTTCATCTAGTCATTCTGATTTTTATTTCATTAGGTCAGATCATTAATATGCTTAAATTTCAGATTATTATTTCATTAATTATTATTCTCAGAAAATCTTGTATTATCAACTTTATTTATTTGTTTAATTTCCTAACAAATTGTTTAATATGGGTTATAGAACGTTGTCTTACAGTTTTATCACTTCCAAGTTATATCTCGTATTTAATTATCATGCCAAAAAATATTATTGCCTTCACGACATCACGTTGGATCTGACTATCCACAACTACATTATTTATCCTCACTTCTTCAAATATCACATTTGAATACCACAATTATTCCACAAAACTCCATAAATATTCAGCACATACAGCATGAATCTCAACAATTACGCTAGACTGGGTTCGACAACCTCATGTCTTCCTCAAAATGCATTAGCAACATTGCAACTATCACTTGGCAACTTCCACAAAATGCCTATCACAAACTTCGCTTAACCATGTTGCATGATCTACAAAAAATATATATAACTGGCTTCAAATTATCAACGCACACAATCTCCAATAACTGTAATTAATCTGATCACATCTAGACAACTTCTTAAACAATTGAAAAAAATATTACCTTAGTAATTCAAGATCTGCTTTCAAATAGCATAAATTCTCTTACAATTCTCATAATTCACATCACAGAAAAACACCAATGTGCTCTAATCTCTCATATCAAAATCTGCAATAATAATCTGCCTTAAAATAAATCTGACCATTAATGATTCATCTTACAAGATTCAATTACTTTAAATCCTTCTCAAAGGTACCAAACACAATTATAAAAATCATCAAAAGCATCAGCTGTACCAGCTGTTAAACTGAAAGTACTCTGAAAAGAGTATAGCAACAAAATATTGGATTGGCAAACAAGAATTACAAATGTAACCCTGCTGACATTTATCTTTACTTTATTTAACAAAAGTTCGACTGATATGTGACTAGTAGTTCCTTGTTTGATTCTCTTACAATCTCATGCACACTCGGATGATAAAAATGAGTCCCTCAATGGCAAGTAAGATGAGTAACAACCGTACAATCGTATAAATACGAAAGACCTTGCCCCGTCGACTAACATGATAGTGCCCTGAACGATGGGTAAGATGAGTAACCACCATACAATCGTATAAATGCGAAAGACCCCATCTCGAAACTAAATGAGTGAATGTACCTGATAGGAATCAACAAGTCTCTAGTTGTCATATAAAAGCGATATTCATTCACTAAAGTGAATAACATCTTAATATCTCCAAACAATCCAATGGAAAAAATCCCTACTGATGTATAATACACACTCGCTAGTATGCAATGGACTGACGAAGTAATATAGATAATCAATTGCAGATCACGAGTTCGAAATACTCGTCACACAAAAAAAACTATTCATGAAAACTATCCTTGCTGGAAAAATGTCTAAAAGACCAAACATCGGCTTAATAAAGCCAACCAATGGTGATAATTTCGTATAATGATGCCTGCCATATCATATGGTCACGCCATATTCTAGCAAAAATTTGAAGCATGTAAAGTCAAAGCCATGTCTAAACAATCGTATCACTCCTATTAGAAAAATATACATGTGTGCCCAGTATTCATGAAAATAATCGTATCAGGAAGTTATAACTCTTACAGTACCTTCTCATAATCAGCTGTTATTAAATTTCAAATATCGTCGATTTTCCTTATGTAATGAATTTCTCGAAAGATCGGCGTGAATATCATTCCACCCACGCAATGACGATTGCCTTCAAATCCCAAGTGAATCAGCTGGTGGACCTCCTCCTCGTCAGGAATCGAATCCATCGCTCTGTGGTGCCATCGCGTCTCTGTCTGCGTTTACTCCGACATGATGAACTGCTGGTTATCCATAGCGGATATTGTCCAAATCTTCACGAAAAAGTTCATAGAAACAGCGGACCCCCTATTCCTCTTCTACGTTACGCCACTGTTCCATACAATGTTCGGTTTGAGTGTTGAAAGTTCAATTTCCACAGCGGTTATGTTTCACTTGTAGAAAATAAAATTGTTTTATGAGAGTGTCTAAGTTTATGAAACACCCTGTAGCTGTGTTCGTACTCGGTAATTCATAACACTTCATAAGAAAGAATTGCATTAATGCACGAGCTAATGTTCATAAGTGCATATGCTTAAAACATTTCATTTGCTTAAAATCGTTAATGTTATTTGGAATGCGTTATGAAATGCATAGTCGTAATGTCATTGAAAAACTATGTTCAGTTGAAGTTCACAGTTGCAGTATCTCGTAACTATTTGCCTGTACAATTCAAATGCTGGATAAACGTTCCAACTCAATGTTGTAATGAAGTTCAGCTTCTGTCATAATGCTTGCGTATAAAATTGGAAATAACCCGCTCGTCCCTACTGCAATGCTATAATAATCTCCGCCTAAAGCTGGCCTCGCCATGTCGCTCTACTATGCTGTTCTGTGTAACCAAAATGCAGCTTGAAATAAGTTCTCCAACTACTCGTTTTACTGTGCTGTTCTAAACCCCGGCCTTCTCATGCTTGCTCGGCCCGTACAGCTGGTTCTGTAACCGGTCTTCACGCTGCCTACTGCGGGTGTCCGCCCGGCTCACTGACCTACTTTTCGTTCGCTGCTTGGTGAAGTTAAAACTGTCGCTTTCACTTTCCGTGACAAAAGCTGCTCCCTGCGCGACCTTACCATGCGCTCGGCATATGTCCTATTCAGCTCGCTCTCTGAATTCGACTGCGTTGCTCGCTGTACTGGACTCTCTTGCTAACAGTATTCAACTGCTTGGCTCACTGAGCTCGACTGACTGTCTCTAGACTGCATTGACCCGTACCTGCCTGGCGCAGTCACGTGACGTTCTCCCCACCTCTGTGGTCTTGCGTCACAAATATAATCTCGAACCCCGATCATCTCGGCTATTAAGTTATAAAATAACTTAAGGGTTATCTGACTTCCTTCAAATAATTACCATATATAATGCTTGTTATATCTCCTCTTCTGAGATGTTTAAATGCGATGTTCCCTATAGATCTTAATAAAGCTTCATATTTCCATCCATAATTCCATCCGCCTGACTGCGGTCAGTGCCTTCTTGATCCTAGACCTTCTACGTCATCCTGACATTCCTCTTGACTCGATCTGAGCGCTATCTTTTCATAACTCTTCCCATAATCTCAACTACGGCTTAATGTCTGCTGGCGTAGCCGATAGCCTCAACTAGGTATCGGGTACAGTATGGTAAGCCTTATGCATACTCTAAAGGATATTCATATATTGTGAAACGAACCAATAAAAATGGAACTGTTACTTGGCGCTGTTCAAAACCACGTTCCAAACATAGTCGTGGTGACCTAAAAAGTAAAAATAGTGTGGTTTTAAGTGTTAGTGATCATCAATGTAAGTGTACTGCATGAAACAAAGTTGCTGTCGACAAGAATATCAAGAAAACCATATTGCTACTGAAAATAGTGGATTGTTTAATGAGCACGTTTAACCCCTGTTCTAAAAGTTATGTTTAATCCATCTTCCTCGTCGCAAGAGCCATCAACATCACAAACTATGCAAGAGGTAGTGTTGTTGTTGTTGTTGTTGTTGTTGTTGTTTTAAAGAGTGGAACAGCTAGGTCAGCTGCCTTGATATGAAAAAGGTAGTATTGCAAGAGGATCAAAATTATTAATAGTAATAACAATAAGGTTCTTATGCCTATAAAACCGTTGCGGCTTCCCCAGTTTTAGAAAACAACAGTGAATGGACATTGCTATAAAAAGATCTACAATAAGCCTTGTGTTTAAAAACTATAACAGACTATCGTAAAGAGAGGAAGAGTTGTATTCAGTGTGCATCTATTGTCATAATCATGTATACTCTGCAATGTTAAATATTCTAGCTTTGTATAAAATAGAACAACAGTGTAACATGATTTACATTTATTTACAAACTTTATATACATTTTTTGGTTCCATCATAATATTTTTATGACAATACTAAAAACTAAAACATTATTATTCTATACACATATTTTTCTTTCAGTCTATTGCCAACACTTATATTTTCCATTATTATTTCACGTTTGTTTTTTTTATTTAATTAAAACAAACCATGCACCTATTGTTTTTAAATCCTCCATAAATTAAGTGTACGGGTTGTACAGCATTATTCACTTCATCAAAAACACTCTCCGATATATCATTAAACCGTGTAGGCAAAAATATCTCAAAATTTTCGCATACACAATGTACACGATCCCCATATGCTGTTTTCAATTTCCGAATCTTGATAATACGGAATGGAATATCTGTTGGCAATTCGCTGAGCTTCTTTGTCTCTAAGCCACATGCTTGTCCCACAGCATTCAAAACATTAATTGTAGTAGTCTATAAACAAAACAAAACATATCTATTACACACTACAACTGCTTGTAATAATATTGTGCATATAGGTATTTTGCACTATGCATTGCTAATAAATTATACTATTCAAGCAACAAATGCCCTAACTGTAGCAGATACTACTTTTGTGCATATAGCACAAGTGTTAAGTACTAATGCAAACTTGACACAGGCTATCATGTGTCCACAAGGTAAAAATACAACACATAGTTCTTTTTGATAACAAATTTTACATAATTGTTGGTCACACTTTTGTATTTGTTGGTCAGACACATCTTTTTTTTTCACCCTCATGTATTTGTACCGAGTGTTCTAACTCTAAAGGCACTTTTATCTCTTGTTCTGCAATCACGTTTTGTTGACAAATAGTGTTCACAAATTCCTGACCTTTAAGCAACACC
Source organism: Meconema thalassinum (assembly GCA_946902985.2). Taxonomy (NCBI): domain Eukaryota; kingdom Metazoa; phylum Arthropoda; class Insecta; order Orthoptera; family Tettigoniidae; genus Meconema; species Meconema thalassinum. Next base: position 93,190,167 of record OX336395.1, on the reverse strand, counting down.
ATGTATCTACAGTTAGTTAACCAACGAGCGTGTTCCACAAAAGGATCATCAGAAATCTGCCAATCTTTTAAAGCAAATCCACAATGAAAACATATTGTTTTATACCCTTCTCCAGTATAAAAAAAATCCAGCTTCATTTAGCTCTTTTGTAAGGTGTTATAATATTAATGGACAAACATTTTTGTAAGATTCGAAACGTTTTTCAACAGAGATTACTCTGTGTGTGCCAGTGCTTTAGTCTTGCAAAATCCCAATTTTTCAAAAGCACATGCCAATTCAACACTGTCTATGGCATATGGATCACATATATCGACACTGCTGTTGGCTGGTAATACATTGTTATTATTATTTATTTGTGATTCAGCAACTTAAGCAGTAGTGAATGGCCTTGTTGTTTGTTATAATGGATACACTGGTATGTTACCCACTTGTTTTCCAAGCATGTAAGGACAATGAGGACACCATTGCAATTGGTCTCGAAAGGGATCATCCCCTTCGTCCCAGTGTGAAAGTTCAACATAACAAAAAACACAACGCACAACATCTTCCCGATTGAAGTAATAAAAAGCAGCTCCAGCAAGTTTATGTGCTGACAAAAAGCCTACAGGCCAGGATTGAAATGTTAACCAACGATCGTTTTCTGATTTTAAATTTAACCCACATGGTAAACCGACTTGCTCACTTGTTGTATTTGGTACTGTACCCGATACCTAGTTGAGGCTATCGGCTACGCCAGCAGACATTAAGCCGTAGTTGAGATTTTGGGAAGAGTTAAGAAAAGATAGCGCTCAGATCGAGTCAAGAGGAATGTCAGGATGACGTAGAAGGTCTAGGATCAAGAAGGCACTGACATCTGTAAGCGGATGGAATTATGGATGGAATTACGAAGCTTTATTAAGATCTATATGGAACATGGTATTTAAACATCTCAGAAGAGAAGATATAACATTCATTATATGTGGTAATAATTTTAAGGAAGTCAGATAACCCTTAAGTTATTTTATAACTTAATAGCCGAGATGATCGGGGTTCGAGATTATAGTTGTGACGCAAGAGCACAGTGGTGGGGAGAACGTCACATGACTGCGCCAGGCAGGTAAGGGTCATTGCAGTCCAGAGACAGTCAGTCGAGCTCTGTACGCAGAGGAGTCTAGCTCAGCGAGCAACGCAGTCGAGGTCAGACGTCGAGCTCAGTAGCACACGCCAAGCGCATGGTACAGGTCGCGCAGCGAACAGTTTTGTCACGGAAAGTGAAAGCGACAGTTTTAACTTCACCGAGCAGCGAACGACAAGTAGGTCAGTGGGCCGGGCGGACATCCGCAGCAGGCAACGTGAAGACCGGTTACCGAACCAGTTGTACGAGTCGAGCGGCATGAGGAGGCCGGGGTTTTAGAACAGCATTGCGAGTAGTTGGAGAACTTTATTCCAAGCTGCATTTCAACGCAGAACAGCATAGTAGAGCGACATGGCGAGGCCAGCTTTAGGCGGAGATTATTATAGCATTATGACAGAAGCTGAACTTCATTACTACTTTGAGTTGGAACGTTTATTCAGCACTTATATTGTACAAGCAGATAGTTACGAGATACTGCAACTTTGAACTTCGAATGAACATAGTTTTTCTTAATGACATTATGATTATGCATTTCATAACGCATTCCAAGTAACATTAACAATTTCTAGGCAAACGGAATCTTGTAAGCATATGCACTTAGGAACATTAGCTCGTGCATTAATGCAATTATTTCTTATGCAGTGTTATGAATTACCGAGTATGAACACAACTACAGGGTGTTTCATGAACTTAGACACTCTCATATAAAATTATATTTTATGAAAGTGAGACTTAACAGTTATTGGAGATTGAACTTTCAACATTCAAACTGAACATTGTATGGAACAGTGGCGTAACGTAGAAGAGGAATAGGGGGTCCGCTGTTTCTATGAACTTTTTCGTGAAGATTTGGACAATATCCGCTATGGATAACCAGCAGTTCATCATGTCGGAGTAAACGCAGACAGAGACGCGATGGCACCACAGAGCGATGGATTCAATTCCTCACGAGGAGGAGGTCCACCAGCTGATTCACTTGGGATTTTGAAGGCAATCGTCATTGCGTGGATGGAATCATATTCACGCCGATCTTTCGAGAAATTCATTACATAGGGAAAATCGACGATCTTTGAAATTTAATAACAGCTGATTATGAGAAGGTACTGTAAGAGTTATAACTTCCTGATATGATTATTTTCATGAATACTGGGCACACATGTATATTTTTCTAATAGGAGTGATACGATTATTTAGACATGGTTTGACTTTATATGCTTCGATTTTGCTAGAATATGGCGTGACCATATGATATGTTAGGCATCATTATACGAAATTCTCACCATTGGTTGGCATTATTAAGCAGATGTTTGGTCTTTTAGACATTTTTCCAGCAAGGATAGTTTTCATGAATAGTTTTTTTTGTGTGACGAGTATTTCGAACTCGTGATCTGCAATTGATTATCTAAATTACTTCGTCAGTTCATTGCATACTAGCGAGTGTGTATTATTCATCAGTAGGGATTTTTTCCATTGGATTGTTTGGAGATATTAAGATGTTATTCACTTTAGTGAATGAATATCGCTTTTATATGACAACTAGAGACTTGTTGATTCCTATCTAGTACATTCACTCATATAGTCTTCGAGATGGGGTCTTTCGTATTTATACGATTGTATGGTGGTTACTCATCTTACCCATCGTTCAGGGCACTATCATGTTAGTCGACGGGGCGAGGTCTTTCGTATTTATACGATTGTACGGTGGTTACTCATCTTACTTACCATTGAGGGACTCATTTTTATCATCCGAGTGTACATGAGATTGTAAGTGAATCAAACAAGGAACTACTAGTCACATATCAGTCGAATTTTTGTTAAATAAAGTAAAGATAAATGTCAACAGGGTTACATTTGTAATTCTTGTTTGCCAATCCAATATTTTGTTGTTTTACTCTTTTGAGAGTACTTTCAGTTTAACAGCTGGTACAGCTGATGCTTTTGATGATTTTTATAATTGTGTTTGATACCTTTGAGAAGGATTTAAAGTAATTGAATCTTGTAAGATGAATCATTAATGGTCAGATTTATTTTAAGGCAGAACAGTATTGCAGATTTTGATATGAGAGATTATAGCACATTGGTGTTTTTCTGTGATGTGAATTATGAGAATTGTAAGAGAATTTATGCTATTTGAAAGCAGATCTTGAATTACTAAGGTAATATTTTTTTCAATTGTTTAAGAAGTTGTCTAGATGTGATCAGAGTAATTACAAGTTTTGGAGATTGTGTGCGTTGATAATTTGAAGCCAGTTATATATTTTTTGTAGACCATGCAACATGGTTAAGTGAAGTTTGTGATAGGCATTTTGTGGAAGTTGCCAAGTGATAGTTGCAATGTTGCTAATGTATTTTGAGGCAGACATGAGGTTGTAGAACCCAGTCTAGCGTAATTGTTGAGTTTCATGCTGTATGTGCTGAATATTTATGGAGTTTTGTGGAATAATTGTGGTATTCAAATGTGATATTTGAAGAGTTGAGGATATATAATGTAGTTGTGGATAGTCAGATCCAACGTGATGTCGTGAAGGCAATAATATTTTTTGGCATGAAAATTAAATACGAGATATAACTTGGAAGTGATAAAACTGTAAGACAACGTTCTATAACCAATATTAAACAATTTGTTAGGAAATTAAACAAATAAATAATGTTGATAATACAAGATTTTCTGAGAATAATAATTAATGAAATAATAATCCAAAATGTAAGCATATTAATGATCTGACCTAATGAAATAAAAATCAGAATGACTAGATGAAATAATGAAAATCTGAATAACCAGAAGAATAAAATTTAAATAAATTAATAAATTAAATTTTGGAATAAATCAATGAATTAAATAAATGGATGAATTAAAGATTGGTAAAATAAACTGAATTAAATAAATTAATAGATGATTGGATAGATGATGAATAACTGAATTAAGGTGATAATTAATTAATGAAGCTGATGATTAACGAATTTATATGGAATTAAATAAATTTAATTGCGATATAATTTGAAGAAATTGCAACTTGATTTGAGGAATTAAATAATTTGTATTGATGATTTAAGATGATTTAATCTGAAGAAGATGATAAAATAAAATTGTGTGAATAATTAGAAAGTATAATGAAGTGATGATAATAATTTTCATTTAAATGATTTAATGGTGATGAATTAATGATTCTGACAGGAATATGTAGAATTTTGACATGAGAATTAATGTGAGAAATATTTAACGTTGATGATGATGATAATGATGACCAATGAGCAGTGAATTTTCTGTAATTCACAAACAAGTAATTATTAGTGACAATGTAAATAGTGTAAATTAATTATTCGATGTTTAGGAGCATTTTTTTTACATGTTCAACATTTAAATTATGCCATGCATCCATAAATTACGTGATATTTAAAATATGTGATTATAATATGTGTATGTTTAGACAGATTAATAATTTTTTCAAATCCACATTTATGATGTTAAATTAAAGAGAAATTAGGTCTCAGGTATCACAAATGTCAGTGACGAAAGACATAGTGCTACAGTGATCCTGAGAACCCAAGAGAACTTTAGAGATTTTTCTTGTTCTATGTGGATGACATATTTTTGATTAGAAAAGAGATGGTTCGATTTTTGGACAATGACAATTTAACGTTGGCATTCGACCATACTCTCAGGTAGGAGGTATATTTAAAATGTCTGTCTGACTACCAAAGTGAAATAAATTTGTTTTTTTATCTTAGTTGTGATCTGATGATGATGTGATTTTCCTTTTTCTTTCCTTGTCTTGAGTAAGGCTTAACCGGAAAGGAGGTGGTTTGCTAGGAATTCAGTTGATGGCGCCCATTTATATTTGCATTTTTTATTAACTTAAGCCCGTAACGACCCTAGAGATACTTTGTCTCGTGTTACTCACTGCTTTTTCGATAACTCAGCTGAATTTCCGACACATTCCTTATTTGACTAGAGGTTCATTTAACTCCGCTCTGTCCTGGAACTCCAGGAATGCGATGTAATAGCAGATGGGTCATCGCATCCCCAGGACGAACGGGTACAGTACTAAAGCCATGTGTTATAATAAAACTTTTTATTGGTAGTTATTAACGTTTCACAAGAGCACAGAGTACTTTTAAAGCATGTATGCTTATTCAGTGTCTGTTCACTACGTTAATGGCGCATGACCACACCTAAAAACAAACAAAAAATCACTCAATCATCAATCATTACTTGTAAATAAAACTTTAACGATAATTAGCATTAAAAAGATATAAAACACCATTAAAAAATAAACTGTATGATGTCATGAACATTAACCCATCTACTGCTCGGGTCTAAGCTCTGTGAACTTGTGGGATGAGGGGAAAGAGAAGGAAAGGGTCGGGTGAGAAGAGAAGGATCTGTCAACAGCCCACCGTGACATTTGGTATTCCTTTCTATTCCAATACTGCTTACATTGGGCCGTTGCTCAAACCACTGTGGTGTTAGGAATGAGTGAGTGAGTCACCGACCAATGTATTTGGTTCTGTACTATGCACGGACCGAGAAACCTCATCATTCGTCAACACCACTACTCGTAGTCCACGATGCATATTCCTCTCAGGTTCACACAGCTTAGACCCGAGAAGTACTTTTTTTATAAAGCTGCAGTGATTCACATCCCCCTTAAATGGATGTATAAACAACAGCAAAATTGAATGTCATGTCGTTTTGTGCAGATTATCTTGTTCAAACCTGTGGTTATTAGTTGAGTCCATAGGGTTGAATTTAAATTTTTGTTTACAAAAATTCTTATATGGTCTTGTACTTTTCCCGGTCAACAACCAATATGGTCGTCTACCGGTTGCCAATACATAGTCATTAATCAAGAAAGCAATCATCGTCCCAGTCATGTACAGGTAATGAATTTTTTTGTCAAGGGGTTTTCATTAGTGGTAACTGGAATAGCAGTTTTAGTTAGGCTTACCTGAGTTTTCAGTAGTTCACTGCTTGGGAACAATGGTTGCACTCTAGTGCGTCTCGGGTTTTCAGCGACTGCTACGGTGGTAAAGTTTTTATTTCCATGTTTCTAAAAATAAATAAAATAAACCGTCATAAATACCTAAATTCAGGTTAATACGAGGCACGTCCATAAAGTAAGTTCCGTTTGGTAATAAAATTAAATTGTGTACAGATAAAGAAAAAATATTTATTGCACAACATTCTACACCTCTTAAACTACTTTTCCACGTAACTGCCGAACTTTTGCATGCATTTGTCATAGCGTGGCACAAGTTTTTGGATACCTTCTTCATAGAAGTTTGCCGCCGACCGTAAACGAGAGTGAAGACTCCCCTGAAAGATATCCTACTGTTTGGCCACCACTGTTAGGCAAATTGCGTATGTATTCAGGAGAACTCCTAAACATACACAGTTCTCCGGGTAAGCACGCAATTTGCCTAACAGTGGTGGCCAAACAGTAGGATATCTTACAGGGGAGTCTTCACTCTCGTTTACGGTCGGCGGCAAACTTCTATGAAGAAGGTATCCAAAAACTTGTGCCACGCTATGACAAATGCCTGCAAAAGTTCGGCAGTTATGTGGAAAAGTAGTTTAAGAGGTGTAGAATGTTGTGCAATAAATATTTTTTCTGTATCTGTACACAATTTAATTTTATTACCAAACGGAACTTACTTTCTGGACGTGCCTCGTACATACATTTCATAAAATATAAAAAAAATATCAAACAAAAAATGAATCAAGTTAGTTTAAAAAATCCCACCTTGACTTGTACTGGCTTCTTGCTGTTTCCTTGTAGTGGGCTCAAAGGTGCAATGGTTTCTTCTCTCTAAGACATCTGAGGTACATCGGTTATCTGCAAACAAATAAATTTAAAAAAACATTAATTACCTTATCAATAACTACAAATTTAAGGTTCATTAGCAATACATTATTAAAATAATCATTAATAGGTACTTACCAAAAAATAAAAGGATTTTTCTTCCACAGCTCTACTGTATACGTCCGTTTGCTAAAATAGCAAGTGTATCACTAACGCAATCCTTATCATTCTGCTTAGCAACACAGAGAGTTGCATTTTCTCAGCATTTTACCTTCAACTCATCTCTGTCTCTCACTTGTTTCCCACGCCTCCCCACATTCCTCAAGCGCGATAAGATTCACGTACCTTATACTAGTTTCATGTTTTTAATAAGGAACCAAAATGGCTGCCTCTTATATATCGGCGATCTCTGCTTAAACGTCACACCTATTAGCCACCAAGAGGCAAGAAACCTGACACTGCACTTCCTGCCTGCATGCACATTTCTGTCTTATCAGCAGCAGCAACAGCTCTGACAAGGCCTCTGGCTAGGCTTCTGGCTAGGTACAGTATTCAGTCTCCAGCGAGCAGGACTGTGTGTTAGTAATGAAAACGTGTGTGTCTTAAACATTTTACTGCAATAATAATGATTAGCAAGCGGCCATCCTCAATACATGACCATGTTAAACACATACTTTCACCACGTCCATGAATCACTTGGTCATATCCAACAACCGTCTGCTGTGCCAGAGAGCGGTCTCGCTCATCACCGTTGACTAAAACGTTAAAGATCCCATTCACGGTAAAAGAATCCTAGCACACTTAACACATTTTCAAATATTCGCCTCCATCCGTCAAAGGAAATACCACAAAACCAACCGTAATAAGCCGCCCCGCCAAAATAGCAATTCATTTTTTCCGGGCATGGTCACGTGCTCGACAACAGGCTCGTTGAGTCACATAACAGCAGTACCGTATCTCTCAACGACCACTCTTAATTAAAATTTAAACAGGTAATTTTTTTTCAACATGTAGTATAGCGTTAGGCCCTTTTGACTAAAATCAAAAAATCAATCCAAAAACAGGGCATCACCCGAAGTGCTAGGTTCCTTCATACAAGTCCGTAGCCTTCTTAGTTCTCAGAATATTAAAAAAGTGCACTTACGCCCATTTGACAAAAAAAATCAAAACTACATTAAAAACGGGGCGTCATCCCAAATCCAACGACCCCTCATACAAGTCCGTAGCCTTCTTAGTTCGCAAAATATTAACAAAAGTGCTCTTAGGCCCTTTTGACAACAATAAAAACTACATTAAAAAACGGGGTGTCATCACAAATCCAACGACCCCTCATACAAGTCTTATGCCTTATTCGTTCTCAAAATATTAACAAAAGTGCAGTTAGGCCTATTATCAAAAATCAAAAATTAAATTCAAAAACAGAGTGACATCCCAAATCCAAAGACCCCTCAAACACGTCCGTAGCCTTATTCGTTCTCAAAATATTAACAAATGTGCAGTTAGGCCCTTTTAACAAAAATCAAAATTACATTAAAAAACAGAGCGTCATCCCAAATCCAACGACCCCTCATACAAGTCCAAGTCCGTAGCCTTATTCGTTCTCAAAATATTAACAAAAGTGCACATAGGCCCTTTTGACAAAAATCGAATTTACATTGAAAAACAGGGTTTCATCCCTAATCCAATGACCCCCTCATACAAGTCCGTAGCCTTATGGGTTCAATAGATATTAAAAAGCGCATGACCTATTAGTTTTCGATCCTTTGGTTAGATTAAAAAACTCATCCATAAGACATTATTCAAAAAGCCCACACTCTTACAAAATCCTCAAGTGCGCATGCGTAAAAACAAAAAACAAAAATGTTAAATCATAGCGGGATCCAATTTTATGTCTGTCGCATTTGAAAAGCGACATTTACTAAAAATTATTGTTTCACCCCCTAGTAGGGGTAGGTTTTATTTTGGGGTTGAAATGAGTTGCTCATTGGAAAGAGGGTGTTAGCCCGAGTTCAACGATATGCTGCATGCCAAATTCGGACCATGGGTTCGCGAGGAATCCACGTGAGAGGTCAGCTTAGCCGAGCTGCTAGTGTTACTCGTTTAAACTCTCACTACTAACCTACTCCCATCATAGAGAACATGCTCAACATAGAGACTCTTACCGGACGCAGCCGTGAACTTGCAGCGAAGCTGAGAAAATGGAAAGTGAATATTGCATGTGTGCATGAAACACATTGGAAAGGCCAGACATCTCGTGACAACGGTGATGATTATAAACTAATCTACCATGGTACATCCAACGGGAATGGTGTTACCATCATTATTTGTGCAAGCCTGCGAGATCCAGTTGCTGAAGTTCAGCGCCATTCAGATCGCCTTATGTCCATTACAATTGACACTACATCCTCTCGTCTTCGTGTGTTTTCTGCCTCTGCGGCACAATCTGGCTGTGGTGACCTAGAAAAAGAACGGTTTTGGCAGGAGCTCCAAGATCAAGTTTCTGTCTGTTCTCAAAAAGAGCTCCTACTTATTTGTGGTGATCTTATTGGGCATGTTGGTCACACTAAGGATGGTTATAGTTGCCATGTTGGTAATAGCTGCGGGTCCGGAATGATGGTTGAACCCAAATTTCAGATTTCGCTGAGGCAAACAACTAGGTTATTGGTAATACGTTTTTCAAAAAACGCATCAACCACCTCATCACCTTCACTACTGGTGACTAAAGAAGCCAAATTGACTTCAACCTTGTTCGCCGCCGTGATTTCCGACCAGTAAAGGATGTGAAGGTAATTCCATCTGACTGTGTAGCCCCTCAACATGAGCTGATCACGGTGGACTTACGGATCTCCAAACGTCGTCGAGTAGGAGGGATATATACCGCCAAGAAGATCAAGTTGTGGCGGGAGAATCTAGCAGTTGGAATAAATTGTCTTTCCAATGACAAGAATGCGATTGACAACACGAGAGCCACTTTCTGCAAAAATGTCACTTCAATCGCCTCTGCTATCATGGGTACAACTAAACCTGGTTCTCACTATGTTGATATTCAAACGTGGTTATGGACATACCAAGTTCAGGATAGGGTGCGTGAAAAGAAGAAAGTTTATCGAATGTGGTTCTCATAAAAGACTCCTAAGAACAGGTATAAATATGCCATAACCAAACGAAAGTCCAAGAAGGCATAGTCATTATAATTGCTTATATGCAACGCTGGAATCAAAGGAGAGAGAAAAAATTACCTTTCGCCTGACCAAAGCTCGAAAAAAATTACACAGGAAATTGAGCCAATATGTGCATTAAAGGCAGATGGTCAGTGATAACACGAGAAACAGGACATCCGCAAATGTTGGCAAACACTTCAAAGAGATCTCCTTGATTGAATTCCCACATTCTCCTATTCCAGAAGGTAACCCAACAGTAAGTCTTATCTTTCATATCACACCAGGGGAAGTGGCCAACGCCATAAAGTGTATGAAGAACTTCAATGCGCCAGGACCAGATGACCTTCCAGGAGACCTTAGGACGTTACAAAAATTACAAGAACCTGCGATAAATTGGCTGACCAACTTATTCAATGCCATAGTTGACTCTGGCTGGCTTTGTTCCTAGTGATCGGGCAACCAGCATCACTGTGCCTATCAAGCAAAATGGTGATCTAGCAGACTGTGCACAATACCGTCCAATTCGCCTACTGTCCCACACAATGCAGATCTTGGAGAGAATCCTTGATCGACGTCTGTGTTGAATCGTCACCGTCAGTACCAACCATTGCGGCTTTGTCAAGTGCTGGAACAACCGATTTTCTCTGCCAGAATGCTCATTGAAAAGCATCGTGAGAAACACTAACTACTGCATTTTGCCTTCCTTGATCTTGAAAAGGCGTTCGACCGTGTTGTCCAGATGTTATACATGAACACTACAAGTCGTGTGCGTTGCGCAGTCGGCATCTCCGAGAGTTTTGCAGTGAATGTCGGTGTACCCCAAGGATCAGTACTGCCCCCTTGCTCTTTATCATAATCATGGACACAATTACACGAGACCTGCAATGAAAGGTGCCTTGGGCTCTTTCATACACAGAAGACACCACCGCAAGTTAATAATGTCAAGTTTAAAAAAGTAACAGTCGCCTCTCACAATATAGTCTTAGACTAAATAAAAATAAAATTGAATACATGGAAACCATCCCCAGCATTGGAGAGACAATAATGAAGACCATACGCTTTAGATATTTAGGATCTCGCCTGCAGTTGGATGGTGGGATAAATGATGAAGTGCGCAGTAGAATAAAGGAAGCATGGTTGAGATGGAGGGAAGTCACATGCGTGCTCTGTGACATAAGGATGCCACTCAATCTGTAGTTCAAAACTTACCGCATGGTGGTACGTCCTGTTGCTTCATACGGTGTTGAACGTCGACCATCTGACAAAGCCACTAAGCGCCACTTACACAGTATGGAAATGCGTATGCTCCATTGGTCGATGGCATCACACGCATCCATCATGTCAAGAACGAAACCGTTCGCCATCAAATTGGCGTCACACCCATCACTGAGAAGATGATGATAATGATGATAATTGTTTTAAGGGGCCTAGCATCTAGGTTATCGGCCAGCACTGAAAAGACACGGGAAAAGCGGCCCCAACGGTATGGTCACGACCAACGTGCCGCACCTGGAACAGTTACCTATTTTACTACCTCCTTTGAAATTAATGGACAACGTCCACGTGGACGACCAAAGCAGCGCTGCCATGACACAGCAAATGCTGATCTGAAAAATCTTCACTTAAGATCACAAGATGCCCAAGATCGTGTTAAGTGGCGAGCCAAGTTCCGCGGACCCTGCACCAGCAGGAAAACGCGAAGAAGAAGAAGAAGAAGAAAGGAGAAGATGATGATGATGATGATACGTTTTCCTGATAGAGAAGCAGTCTGTCAACGATTCATTTTAATACCAATATATTTTGAAGTACCGTACCGGTAAATTAATTTCCTGATTTTTTAGTACATTTCGGCAGCATTTGAACGAAAAACCTCGATAATAAATCGAAACAAATAAATTAAGAAGTTAGGTGATCCTGCCACATTGTTGCTCAAAATTATTAATGTTATTTTCATATATATTACTAGCAGAGCCCGCGTAGAATATCTACGCAATAACAGTGCAATGTAAGGAACGGCCCGAGCTATTAGTAACATTACATTTATTTATGAAATAAAACTTCACAAACGTTATATGTTGATACCAGTGCAGGCAGGAAGGATCCAACTGGGCTGTGAAATCACAACTTCACAGAGGACATTTGGGATACAACCAGGACTTCTTTCACATACATTAGTTCTTGAGTGAGGTGTACAGTTGTATCTATGAAGCCAAATAACATTTCTTCCAAGATAATGCATTTTATTAAGATACATTTTGAATTCATCTATCAAAGATTTATCCAATCACACAGTTGGTTATTTGGTTACTTGGTGACACAGCCGATAGCAAGCTAAACGATCTTACCCGTGAAAGGGCTACGTAAAGCTGTCCATGAGTAAAGACGGGTTTTGTCAAGTAAAGGCAGATTTTATCGAAAGTCTGGCCCTGAGATTTATTTATTTATTGCCAAACGTACTGGGAATTGCCTTCTTTTAAATTTAAAAGGCATGTTCGTATCAGAGGGGATAAGGGTTATCCTGGGTATGAAAACGATTTCTCTCTTATCAGAATCTGTAATAGTTGCCCCTTGTGCCGTATGGCCTATCGCAAGATGTAGTTCGCAGTGGAAGTGTGTACCGATTAGCCTGGCGCAGGGCCCATTAAACCAGACTAAGGTTATGAAGGTATCAGAGGCGATGGATTGAACGTACATTCACTGCCATGTGAATGCAAGTTCTATTCGAATGCGCTATATATTATGGGCCTAGTTTAGCTTAGCGTAAAGAAATAAAGACTAAATAAGGTACACATACTCAACACATAGGCAAAGAAGAGGTAATGTATTGACCAAAGAGATAACATCAAGGAAAGACGAGGAAGCATTACATGTTATGAATGAGGTTAAGTGGACGACAAACATGTGATACTAGGTAAAATAACGGGCGAAAGGATCGAAACGTAAATGTCATGATCGGTAGGAGATAACGGTAAAGGAGGGAACACATTTGGGAATGTATACTCGTAAAGAGTAAAATAACATAGGGAAAAATAAAGATTAAAAGGGCTAGACAAAGAGTCGGGGAAAGTAGGTCTACCGTCAAAGGAGCGAACGGTAGCTCAAATAGCCCTAAAGGATATGAGGGAGTGCGAGGGGCACGGAGTATTAATAAAAGCGCACGTAGATATGGCGTAAAAGAATAAACACAAAAAGGGGAAAGTAACCGATATTAAAAATAATTACGAGAAAGATATTGCAACACAAAATAAAAGATACCCGTCAAAATAAGTTACGTCAGAAAGGGATCAAGCCAAACTCATGGACTTGCATATGAAAACGCAATCCTAAGATAAGAGGCAAACAAAAAGATGAGAGATATGGCATAGGTCTTACTGTTGAACACACGTTACTCAGTAAACCGTACCAAATACCTACACAAAAAGATACGACGAAATGGGGACAAAGAATAACGGGAACGAAACAGATACTCCTTGTACATACTAGAATAGGCGAAACGCCCTAGTATACCTTGATGGTATCAGCATTAATCCGGCATCACGGAATTACATTAAATGAACTAGATTCGCACCTCTACGCGCACCTTTATAAAAAACACAAACGAACGGGACAAAACGGATAGAAAAGCAAGGCATCTCGAAAATGAGAGCAGGTGAGTAGTGGAGTGAGGCGGTTTCTAAGCCACCCATTTTATTTGTACCCGACTGTACATGTTAAATAATGAATATCTCTCGAACGCATGGTCCGAATTTGACAAATGAGGTGTCGTTGGACTCGGGCTGATGGTGGCTTTGCTATGGACCACTTGTTATATTTTTGAATTTTTTTTGAAAATTTTTGTTTTCGAAAGTAGGTGATAGTTTGAAAACCAAACATTATAGAACGTTGTGCCATGGCTCAAACGAATGTTCATTATGACCTTTATTTTCTATAATAAAACTTTTTTATTTTTTATGTTTTTTTGAAAACACTCGAATTTTGAAAATCCTATATTTTGGAAACTAGGAAATCAGAGAAAAAAATCGTTTGACGTACATTAATGCTCCCTACCCCCTCTACCCCCAAAATAAATTTCAAGTCTCTAGGACAAAAATCTGACAGTAGTGTGGTAGTGTGGAAGCTGCCCCACTTAGGAAGTTGTGAGCCCCTGCGACCTTGGAATGGAAGGAGTCATGCTAGGAGGGCGTGCTTGGATTCATTTTTTTCGTCTCGTTGCGCTGTTTACGGGAATGTAGGTGTCGAAAGGGTGAAAATCTGGAAACATGTTTTTTGGGGGGGTAAAACCGTGATTTTAAACTTTTTGCTATATCTCGCGAACCAATCATGCTAGAGCCGGCGTGTACGACGGGTCCAAGGACTCGGGGTGACATTCTCTTTGCTATGACCACTCGTTATAATTTTAAAAAAATATTGGAAACTCGATTTTGGGGTAAACACGTGTTTTTTGTGATTTTTGCCGATATCTCACGAATCAATAATGCTAGAGACGTGTACGAGGTGTCCTAGGACTCGGGCTAACTCCCCCTTTCAAATGTAGCAGATATTATTTTCCAAAAAATAATTCACAAAGAGCCTAACGCCATACATGTTGAAAAAACTTTTTCTTTTTCGTTACCTGTTTATAATGTTCATGAAGCGAGGTGGTTGAGAGAGACGATACTGCTGGGTGTGAGTGTGTTTCAACGAACATGTCGCTAACCACAAGGGCCATGCTTAATAGAACAATCGCTATTTCGGCGGGTCGGTGTATGGCAGAGCGAGGGTTCGTTTTCTGATATTTTAACTTTAACGTGTAAACGGTGATGAGAACTTGGTTCTATGTTGCTCGAAGCGAGTACAGAAAACAAACTTGCAGACGAGCAGGAGGTGAATGTCATTTGAGCTTATTGGAAGGCGCTGATCTGACTTGACAACAGGTGCAATGGAAAATGACAAAGACGCTTGAAGGTGAAATAATCTGACCACCGTGGTGGCAGGGAAGAGCGAAAGGCATGAGAACACATGTGAAACCACTTATAGGGTAAACAAGTTACATCCTGTCTTGCTTCGCACGTGACAAAATGCAAGTTCATGTGAAATTTGATCTACCACAGGTGTTCACCTTGGACGTTATCTGTCCACGTGCATGATAACAGAATGTTCAAAGCGTGGGAAAAAATGATTATACATGCAACGTAACATATATAAAGACATGTCGTTATCATTTCCTCTCTCACTTAGCCTTTGAACACATTGCGTTGCGTGAAACCCCTGGTCTTGTTTAACAGTTTTGGTGTTGGTGGAAAATACTTATCCTTGTTGTGAGGTAGATATATATTTATTCATTTATACATTTATTGATTTATATATATTTACAAGCAATTATTTATTGATTAGGTAATTATTGATTTTTTAATTTATTTGTTTGCAGATAACTGGTATACCTTACATGTCTGAGAGAGAAGATACAATTGCACTTTTGAGCCCACTAGAAGGAAACAGCAATAAGCCACTGCAAGTGAAGGTGGGATTATTTTTTTAAACTAACTTGTTTCATTTTCTTGTTTCATATTTTACTTTATGAAATGCATGTACTAACCTGAATTTAGGTATTTATAACGGTTTATTTAATTTATTTTTAGAAACTTGGAAAGAAAAGCCTTACCGCCGTAGCAGTCGCTGAAAACCCGAGACGCAGTAAAGTGCAACCATTGTTTCCAGGCAGTGAACTATTTAAAACTAAGGTAAGCCCTACATAAAATGCTATTCCATTTTATCACTACTGAAAAAAACTCTTACACAAAAAAATTCATTACCTGTACATGACTGGGACAATGATTGCTTTCTTGATTAATGGCTATGTTGTTGTTGACTGGGAAAAGTACAAGGCAATGTTGGATTTTCTAAAAACAAAAATTTTAATTTATGGGTGGTTCCCTATGGACTCAACGAATATCCACAGGTTTGAACATGATAATGTGAACAAACTGACATGACATTCATTTTTGTTTATATATTGGTTAGTGCCAACATACAGTTTATTTTAATGGTGTTTTGATATATTAATGTCAATTAACGTTAAAGTTTAATTACAAGTATTGATTGATTGATTGATTGAGTGATTGGTTATTTTGTTCGCTTTTAGGTGTCGTCATGCGCCATTAACGTAATGAACAGACAGTGAACAAGCATACATTGTGCTTTAAAGTACTCTGTGCAACGTTAATAACTTACAATAAGAAAAAGTTTTGTTATAACACTTGGCGTTAGTACCAAATACAACTACTGAACAAGTTGGTTTACTGCGTGGGTTAAATTTAAAATCAGAATATGACCGTTGGTTAACATTTGAATCCTGACCTGTAGGCTTTTTGTCGACACATGAACTTGCAAAAGCCGTTTTTTTTTACTTGAACCGAGAAGATGTGGTGCGCTGTGTTTTGTCGTATTGAACTTTCACACTGGGAAGAAGGGGATGATCCCTTTAGAGACCATTTGCGATGGTCTCCTCATTGTCCTTACATGCTTGGAAAGCAAGTGGGTAACCTACCCGTGCATTCATTTTACCCAACCACAACACCATTGGCCGCTACTTACGTTGCTGAATCACAAATAAATAATAATAATGATGTATTACCAGTCAACGGTAATGTCGATATATGTGGTCCATATGCCATAGACAGTGTTGAATTGGCATGTGCTTTTGAAAAATTGGGAGTTTGCAAGACTAAAGCACTAGCACACCCAGAGTACAGCTCTGTTGAAAAACGTTTAGAATCTTATAAAAATATTTGGCCATTAATATTAAAACACCTTACCAAACAGCTAAGTGAAGCTGGATTGTTTTATACTGGTGAAGGGGATAAAAAAATATGTTTTTATTGTGGATTTGCTTTAAAGGATTGGCAAATGACTGATGAACATTTTGTGCAACACATTCGTTGGTTACCTAACTGCAAATACATGGTGTTGCTTAAAGGTCAGGAATTTGTGAACACTATTCGTAAAGAAAACATGATTGCAGTACAAGACTTAAAAGTGCCTTTAGAGTTAGAACATGTGGAGCAAATACACGAGGCTGAAAGAAAAGACTTGTCTCACGAACAGATACAAAAGTGTGACCAACAATTATGTAAAATTTGTTATCAAGATGAACTAGGTGTTGTATTTTTGCCATGTGGACACATGATAGTCTGTGTCAAGTGTGCATTAGGACTCAACACTTGTGCTATATGCATAAAAGCAGTATCTGCTACAGTTAGGGCATTTCTTGCACAAATAGTAAAATTTATCAGCCATGCATAGTGCAAAATCCCTAATTACACAATATTATTTAAGCTGTTTTAGAGTGTAATAGATATGCATTTCTTTTTTTATAGACTACTAATTGAATGTTTTGAATGCTGTGGGTCAAGCATGTGGCTTAGAGACAAAGAAGCTCAGCGAATTGCCAACGCATATTCCATTCCGCATTATCAAGATTCGGAAATTGAAAACAGCATATGGTGATCGTGTACTTTGTGTATGTGAAAACTTTGAGACATTTCTGCCTACACGGTTTAATGATATGTCGGAGAGTGTTTTTGATGAAATCAATAATGCTGTATAACCTGTAAACTTAATTTATGAAGGTTTTAAAACAATAGGTGCATGGTTCGTTTTAATTAAATATTAAGAAAAACAAATGTCAAATAATAATGGAAGATACAAGTAATGACAATGGACTGAAAGAAAAATATGTGTATAGATAATAATGCTTTAGTGTTTAGTATAGTCTTAAAAAATATTATCATGAAACAAAACAAAATGTATATAAAGTTTGTAAATAAATGAAAATAATGGTACAATGTTGTTTTATTTTCTATAGAAGTCAGAATATTTAACATTGCAGAGTATACATGATTATGACAATAAACATCACACTTAATACAAGTCTTTGCCTTTACGATAGTGTGTTATAATTTTTAAAACAAAGCTTGTTGTAGATCTTTTTTCTTCCACGATGAACAATAGGCATGAAAACGTTATTGTCTTGTTTTGGATCATTATCACTATCATAATCATACGCAGCATGATCTATATCACTATTATTATAATCACTATAATTATCCTCAACATTATCCTCAACATTACTAAACCCAGATAAATATTCCTGGTCTTCTTCCTCTTCCTCTTCCTCTACAGTGTCCTCATGTAGAGTCTGCGTGGCTTTTGATAATGTTAAGGGTTTTTTGAACATTGAACT
This sequence comes from Meconema thalassinum, assembly GCA_946902985.2. Lineage (NCBI taxonomy): Eukaryota > Metazoa > Arthropoda > Insecta > Orthoptera > Tettigoniidae > Meconema > Meconema thalassinum. Next base: position 93,171,867 of record OX336395.1, on the reverse strand, counting down.
ATTTTGAGCAGCAATATTATTTTCTTGTACTCGCTTTTTAACATTTTCATGATTTTCTGTTGACAGCAACAGTGTTTCATGCAGTACACTACATTGATGATCACTGACACTTAACACCTCACTATTTTTACTTTTTAGCTCACTGCGACATTGTTTTGAACGTTGTTTAGAACAACGCCAAATAACAGTTCCATTTTTATTGGTTCGTTTCACAATATATGAATATCCTTTAGAGAATGCATGAGGCTTACCGTACCTAGTCACAGATGCTTCCATATCAACTGTCAAGCATAGACTAAGCTCTAGTAAAGTCAACTTGGTAATAAGAACAATAGTTTAATGTGTGAGCATATATGGGTGCAAATGTGAGAGCAAAAAAAGTGGAAGAAAAAATTGGGAGCAAAAAGTGGGAGAAAAATTTGGGAGCAAAAAGTGGGAGCAAAAAGTGGAAGCAAAAATTGAGAGCAAAAAGTGGGAGCAAAAAAGTAGGAGCAAGTATGGGAGCAAATGTGAACGCAAAAGTGGGAGCAAGTATGGGAGCATATGTGAAAGCAAAAGTGGGAGCAAAAAGTGTGAGAAAAAAGTGGGAGCAAAAAGAGTAAGCAAAAGTGGGAGAAAATATGAGAGCAAGAAAGTAGGAGCAAGTATAGGAGCAAATGTGAAAGCAAAAGTGGGAGAAGAAAGTGAGAGAAAAAATGTGGGAGCAAAAATTGTAAGCAAAAGTGGGAGCAAATATGAGAGCAAAAAAAAGTGTGAACAAATATGGGAGCAAAAAGTGGGAGCAAAAATTGGGAGCAAAAAGTGGGAGCAAAAATGGGAGCAAAAATTGAGAGCAAATATGGAGCAAAAAAAAGTGTGAACCAATATGGGAGCAAAAAGTGGGAGCAAGTATGGGAGCATATGTGGAGGCAAAAGTGGGAGCAAAAATTGAGAGAAAAAAGTGGGAGCAAAAAGTGTAAGCAAAAGTGGGAGCAAATATGAGAGCAAAAACAGTAGGAGCAAATATGGGAGCAAATGTGATAGCAAAAGTGGGAGCAAAAAGTGTGAGAAAAAAAGTGGGAGCAAAAAGTGTAAGCAACATTGGGAGCAAATATGAGAGCAAAAAAAAAAGTGTGAGCAAATGTGGGAGCAAAAAGTGGGAGCAATAAGTGAGAGCTAAAAGTGTAAGCAAAAGTGGGAGCAAAAAATTGGGAGCAAAAAGAGGGAGCAAAAATTGGGAGCCATAAGTGGGATCAAAAGAATGTAGGAGCAAGTATGAGAATAAATGTGAAAGCAAAAGTGGGAGCAAGTATGGGAGCAAATGTGAAATCAAAAATGGGAGCAAAAAGTGAGAGCAAAAAGTGTAAGCAAAAGTGGGAGCAAATATGAGAGCAAAAAAAAGTAGGAGCAAGTATGGAAGCAAATGTGAAGCAAAAGTGGGAGCAAAAAGTGAGTGAAAAAGTGGGACCAAAAAGTGTAAGCAAAAGTGGGAGCAAATATCAGAGCAAAAAAGTGGGAGCAAAAATGTGGGAGCAAAAAGTGGGAGCAAAACGTGTAAGCAGAAGTGGGAGCAAACAAGTGTGAGCAAATATGGGAGCAGAAAGTGGGAGCAAATGTGAAAGCAAAAGTGGGAGCAAAAAGAGCGAGCAAAAGTGATTGCACAAAGTAGGAGCAAAATGTGTGAGTAAAAAGTGGGGGCAAATGTGCTGTTTTACTAAAACAATCTCCCCTTACCTAACCTAACCTAACTTCACCTAACCTAACTTCTCCTAACCTAACCTTCCAACTCTCAGATCAAAAATTAAATTCTGGCCATAGTCGAGTTGGAACCCAAAACCTCTGGGATAACACCCAAGTATACTAGCCACTACACCGCGAAATGTGCAAATTATCATGCAACACAACACAAAAATAAAAAGTTTCCTGTAGTGTAACTCATTGGCTGACAACCATAGTTGAGAATTCAAACCCAAGACCTCAGGACTTTTGTTTTGAACATTATCAGAAATATTATTCCATTTACATTTTGCTGTTGCTTATAGTTATAAGAGTTGGCATTAATACGGGAGCAAAGGTGAAAGCAAAAAGTGGGTGCAAGCATGGCTGGTTGTAGAGACTTTCATATCAACTAATACACATAAATTAATTTTTAGTAAAGTGACTTGGCTAATAATAATAATAATAATAATAATAATAATAATAATAATAACAGTTTAAAAAAATTCAAGGGGATTGATATTTTTCAGGGTGTAATTTCCAAAGTACTGTCAAGAATAATATTTACATGATCAGATTCCAAGAACTCTAGAGTGCTTTTAAGGTTAATGATTGGCTAGGAGTGAGATAGAGCTTGCTAACCTAAGTTAACCTCAGCTCAGTAAACCTAACCTTGTCACATGACATGTTCTACAAGTATAGACTTGCTTTGAGACTGGCTATGACGTCACAGATGAATGGTGGCGGGAGGCTGGACATGACTTTTTATTACACAAAAACATTTTCCTTTTTGCCAGACTCCGACCGCCATTCATCTGTGACGTCATAGCCAGTCTCAAAGCAAGTCTATACTTGTAGAACATGTCATGTGACAAGGTTAGGTTTACTGAGCGGAGGTTAACTTAGGTTAGCAAGCTCTATCTCACTCCTAGCCAATCATTAACCTTAAAAGCACTCTAGAGTTCTTGGAATCTGTTCATGTAATTATTATTCTTGACAGTACTTGGGAAATTACACCCTGAAAAATATCAATCACCTTGAATTTTTTAAAAACTGTTATTATTATTATTAGCCAAGTCACTTTACTAAAATTAATTTATGTGTATTAGTTGATATGAAAGTCTCTACAACCAGCAATGCTTGCACCCACTTTTTGCTTTCACTTTTGCCCCCGTATTAATGCCAACTCTTATAACTATAAGCAACAGCAAAATGTAAATGGAATAATATTTCTGATAATGTTCAAAACAAAAGTCCTGAGGTCTTGGGTTTGAATTCTCAACTATGGTTGTCAGCCAATGAGTTACACTACAGGAAACATTTTTATTTTTGTGTTGTGTTGCATGATAATTTGCACATTTCGCGGTGTAGTGGCTAGTATACTTGGGTGTTATCCCAGAGGTTTTGGGTTCCAACTCGACTATGGCCAGAATTTAATTTTTGATCTGAGAGTTGGAAGGTTAGGTTAGGAGAAGTTAGGTTAGGTGAAGTTAGGTTAGGTAAGGGGAGATTGTTTTAGTAAAACACCACATTTGCCCCCACTTTTTACTCACACATTTTGCTCCCACTTTGTGCACTCACTTTTGCTCGCTCATTTTGCTCCCACTTTTGCTTTCACATTTGCTCCCACTTACTGCTCCCATATTTGCTCACACTTGTTTGCTCCCACTTCTGCTTACACGTTTTGCTCCCACTTTTTGCTCCCACATTTTTGCTCCCACTTTTTTTGCTCTGATATTTGCTCCCACTTTTGCTTACACTTTTTGGTCACACATTTTTCTCTCACTTTTTGCTCCCACTTTTGCTTTCACATTTGATTCCATACTTGCTCCTACTTTTTTTTTGCTGTCATATTTGCTCCCACTTTTGCTTACACTTTTTGCTCTCACTTTTTGCTCCCACTTTTGCTTTCACATTTGCTCCCATACTTGCTCCTACTTTTGCTTTCTCATTTACTCTCATACTTGCTCCTACTTTCTTTTGATCCCACTTTTGGCTCCCAATTTTTGCTCCCATTTTTTGCTCCCACTTTTTGCTCGCAATTTTATGCTCCCACTTTTGCTTACACTTTTAGCTCTCACTTATTGCTCCCACTTTTTGTTCCCACATATGCTCACACTTTTTTTTTGCTCTCATATTTGCTTCTAATTTTGCTTACACTTTTTGCTCCCACTTTTTTTTCTCACACTTTTTGCTCCCACTTTTGCTTTCACATTTGCTCCCATACTTGCTCCTACTGTTTTTGCTCTCATATTTGCTCCCACTTATGCTTACACTTTTTGCTCCCACTTTTTTTTCTCTCAATTTTTGCTCCCACTTTTGCCTTCACATATGCTCCCATACTTCCTCCCACTTTTTGCTCCCATATTTGTTCACACTTTTTTTGCTCCAAATTTGCTCTCAATTTTTGCTCCCACTTTTGCTCCCACTTTTTGCTCCCAATTTTTGCTCCCACCTTTTGCTCCCATATTTGTTCACACTTTTTTTGCTCTCAAATTTGCTCCCACTTTTGCTTACACTTTTTGCTCCCACAGTTTTTCTCTCACTTTTTTCTCCCACTTTTGCTTTCACATTTGCTCCCATACTTGCTCCTACTTTTTTTGATCTCATATTTTCTCCCACTTTTGCTTACACTTTTTGCTCCCACTTTTTTTCTCTCACTTTTTGCTTCCACTTTTGCTGACACATATGCTCCCTTACTTGCTCCCACTTTTGCTTTCACATTTGCTCCCATACTTGCTCCTAATTTTTTGCTCCCACTTTTTGCTCTCAATTTTTGCTTCCACTTTTTGCTCCCACTTTTTGCTCTCAATTTTTTCTCCCACTTTTTTTGCTCTCACATTTGCACCCATATATGCTCACACATTAAACTATTGTTCTTATTACCAAGTTGACTTTACTAGAGCTTAGTCTATGCTTGACAGTTGATATGGAAGTATCTGTGACTAGGTATGGTAAGCCTCATGCATTCTATAAAGGATATTCATATATTGTGAAACGAACCAATAAAAATGGAACTGTTATTTTGCGTTGTTCTAAACAACGTTCAAAACAATGTCGCAGTGAACTAAAAAGTAAAAATAGTGAGGTGTTAAGTGTCAGTGATCATCAATGTAGTGTACTGCATGAAACACTGTTGCTGTCAACAGAAAATCATGAAAATGTTAAAAAGCGAGTACAAGAAAATAATATTGCTGCTCAAAATAGTTCAATGTTCAAAAAACCCTTAACATTATCAAAAGCCACGCAGACTCTACATGAGGACACTGTAGAGGAAGAGGAAGAGGAACAAGAAGAGGACCAGGAATATTTAACTGGGTTTAGTAATGTTGAGGATAATGTTGAGGATAATTATAGTGATTATAATAATAGTGATATAGATCATGCTGCGTATGATTATGATAGTGATAATGATCCAAAACAAGACAATAACGTTTTCATGCCTATTGTTCATCGTGGAAGAAAAAAGATCTACAACAAGCTTTGTTTTTAAAACTATAACACACTATCGTAAAGGCAAAGACTTGTATTAAGTGTGATGTTTATTGTCATAATCATGTATACTCTGCAATGTTAAATATTCTGACTTCTATAGAAAATAAAACAACATTGTACCATTATTTTCATTTATTTACAAACTTTATATACATTTTGTTTTGTTTCTTGATAATATTTTTTAAGACTATACTAAACACTAAAACATTATTATCTATACACATATTTTTCTTTCAGTCCATTGTCATGACTTATATCTTCCATTATTATTTGACATTTGTTTTTTTTTATATTTAATTAAAATGAACCATGCACCTATTGCTTTTAAAACCTTCATAAATTAAGTGTACAGGTTGTACAGCATTATAGACTTCATCAAAAACACTCTCCGACATATCATTAAACCGTGTAGGCAGAAATGTCTCGAAGTTTTCACATACACAAAGTACACGATCACCATATGCTGTTTTCAATTTCCGAATCTTGATAATGCGGAATGGAATATGCGTTGGCAATTCGCTGAGCTTCTTTGTCTCTAAGCCACATGCTTGACCCACAGCATTCAAAACATTCATTGTAGTAGTATATAAACAAAAGAAAAGCATATCTATTACACTCTAAAACAGCTTTAATAATATTGTGTAATTAGGGATTTTGCACTATGCATGGCTGATAAATTTTACTATTTGTGCAAGAAATGCCCTAACTGTAGCAGATACTGCTTTTATGCATATAGCACAAGTGTTGAGTCCTAATGCACACTTGACACAGGCTGTCATGTGTCCACAAGACAAAAATACAACACCTAGTTCTTCTTGATAACAAATTTTACATAATTGTTGGTCACACTTTTGTATCTGTTCGTGAGACAAGTCTTTTCTTTCAGCCTCGTGTATTTTCTCCACATGTTCTAACTCTAAAGGCACTTTTATGTCTTGTACTGCAATCATGTTTTCTTTACGAATAGTGTTCACAAATTCCTGACCTTTAAGCAACACCATGTATTTGCAGTTAGGTAACCAACGAGCGTGTTGCCCAAAAGGGTCATCAGTCATTTGCCAATTCTTTAAAGCAAATCCACAATAAAAACATAATCCCCTTCACCAGTATAAAACAATCCAGCTTCACTTAGCTGTTTGGTAAGGTGTTTTAATATTAAAGGCCAAATATTTTTTATAAGATTCTAAACCTTTTTCAACAGAGCTGTACTCTGGGTGTGCTAGTGCTTTAGTCTTGCAAACTCCCAATTTTTCAAAAGCACATGCCAATTCAACACTGTCTATGGCATATGGACCACATATATCGACACTACCGTAGACTGGTAATACATCATTATTATTATTTATTTGTGATTCAGCAACGTAAGTAGCGGCCAATGGTGTTGTGGTTGGGTAAAATGAATGCACGGGTAGGTTACCCACTTGCTTTCCAAGCATGTAAGGACAATGAGGAGACCATCGCAAATGGTCTCTAAAGGGATCATCCCCTTCTTCCCAGTGTGAAAGTTCAATACGACAAAACACACAGCGCACCACATCTTCTCGGTTCAAGTAAAAAAAAACGGCTTTTGCAAGTTCATGTGTCGACAAAAAGCCTACAGGCCAGGATTCAAATGTTAACCAACGGTCATGTTCTGATTTTAAATTTAACCCACGTGGTAAACCAACTGGCTCACTTGTTGTATTTGGTACTAACGCCATGTGTTATAATAAAACTTTTTCTTATTGTAAGTTATTAACGTTGCACAGAGTACTTTAAAGCACAATGTATGCGTGTTCACTGTCTGTTCATTACGTTAATGGCGCATGACGACACCTAAAAGAAAACAAAATAACCAATCACTCAATCAATCAATCAATCAATACTTGTAATTAAACTTAAACGTTAATTGCCATTAATATATTAAAAAACCATTAAAATAAACTGTACGTTGGCACTCACAGTAACCCATGCACTTATTTTTCTATTTATAAAGCTTTAGTCATTTACTTCCCCCTTTAACCAATATATAAACAAAAATGAATGTCATGTCAGTTTGTTCACATTATCATGTTCAAACCTGTGGATATTCGTTGAGTCCATAGGGAATCACCCATAAATTAAATTTAAATTTTTGTTTTTAGAAAATCCAACATGGCCTTGTACTTTTCCCAGTCAACAACAACATAGCCATTAATCAAGAAAGCAATCATTGTCCCAGTCATGTACAGGTAATGATTTTTTTTTGTGTAAGAGTTTTTTTCAGTAGTGATAAAATGGAATAGCATTTTATGTTAGGATTACCTGAGTTTTAAATAGTTCACTGCCTGGAAACAATGGTTGCACTTTACTGCGTCTCGGGTTTTCAGCGACTGCTACGGCGGTAAGGCTTTTCTTTCCAAGTTTCTAAAAATAAATTAAATAAACCGTTATAAATACCTAAATTCAGGTTAGTACATGCATTTCATAAAGTAAAATATGAAACAAGGAAATGAAACAAGTTAGTTTAGAAAAATAATCCCACCTTCACTTGCAGTGGCTTATTTCTGCTTCCTTCTAGTGGGCTCAAAAGTGCAATGGTATCTTCTCTCTCAGACATGTAAGGTATACCAGTTATCTGCAAACAAATAAATTAAAAAATCAATAATTACCTAATCAATAAATAATTGCTTGTAAATATATATACATCAATAAATGTATAAATGAATAAATATATACCTACCTCACAACAAGGATAAGTATTTTCCACCAACACCAAAACTGTTAAACAAGACCAGGGGTTTCACGCAACGCAATGTGTTCAAAGGCTAAGAGAAAGAGGAAATGATAACGACATGTCTTTATATATGTTACGTTGCATGTATAATAATTTTTCCCACGCTTTGAACATTCTGTTATCATGCACGTGGACAGATAACGTCCAAGGTGAACACCTGTGGTAGATCAAATTTCTCATGAACTTGCATTTTGTCACGTACGAAGCAAGACAGGATGTAACTTGTTTATCCTACATGTGGTTTCACGTGTGTTCACATGCCTTTCGCTCTTCCCTGCCACCACGGTGGTCAGAATATTTCACCTTCAATCGTCTTTGTCATTTTCCATTGCACCTGTTGTCAAGTCAGATCAGCGCCTTCCAATAAGCTCAAATGACATTCACCTCCTGCTCGTCTGCAAGTTTGTTTTCTGTACTCGCTTCGAGCAACATAGAACCAAGTTCTCATCACCGTTTACACGTTAAAGGTAAAATATCAGAAAACGAACCCTCGCTCTGTCATACACCGACCCGCCGAAATAGCAATTGTTCTATTAAGCATGGTCCTTGTGGTTAGCGATAGGTTCGTTGAAACACACTCACACACACACCCAGCAGTATCGTCTCTCTCAACCACCACGCCTCATGAACATTATAAACAGGTAAAGAAAAATAAAAAGTTTTTTCAACATGTATGGCGTTAGGCCCTTTGTGAATTATTTTTGGAAGAAAATATCTTCCACATTTGAAAGGGGGCATTATCCCGAGTCCTTGGACACCTCGTACACGTCTCTAGCGTTATTGATTCGTGAGATATCGGCAAAAATCACAAACAACACGTGTTTAACCCAAAATCGAGTTTCCAATATTTTTTAAAATTATAACGAGTGGTCCATAGCAAAGAGAATGTCACCCCGAGTCCTTGGACCCGTCGTACACGCCGGCTCTAGCATGATTGGTTCGCGAGATATAGCAAAAGTTTAAAATCACGGTTTTACCCCCCAAAAAAATGTTTCCAGATGTTCACCCTTTCGACACCTACATTCCCGTAAAGATCGCAACGAGACGAAAAAAACGAATCCAAGCACGCCCTCCTAGCATGACTCCTTCCATTCCAAGGTCGCAGGGGCTCACAACTTCCTAAGTGGGGCAGCTTCCCCACTACCACACTACTGTCAGATTTTTATCCTAGAGACTTAAAATTTATTTTGGGGGTAGAGGGGGTAGGGACCATTGATTTACGTCAAACAATTTTTTTTGTAGAGTTCCTAGTTTCCAAAATATAGGATTTTCAAAATTCGAGTGTTTTAAAAAAAACATAAAAATGAAAAAGTCTTATTATAGAAAATAAAGGTCATAAAGACCATTCGTTTGAGCCATGGCACAACGTTCTATCATGTTTGGTTTTCAAACTATCACCTACTTTCGAAAACAAAAATTTTCAAAAAAATATTCAAAAATATAACAAGTGGTCCATAGCAAAGCCCCCGTCAGCCCGAGTCCAACGACACCTCATTTGTCAATATCGGCCATGCGTTCGAGAGATATTCATTATTTTAACATGTACAGTCGGGTACAAATAAAATGGGTGGCTTAGAAACCGCCTTACTCCACTACTCAGGTGCATAAAAAAAGGTCCTACCAGAATAGAAAAAACAGAAGACTGCCCAGAGAGTAACAAGGGGTTGTCACAGGTGACGAAAAAGAAGATAAAAGGTAAGAGGTGTCACTAATCCCGATTCGGCATAGCAAGAAATCACTATAACGAACCTTGATCAGCAATTATAGAAATGTCCACTGATCTGCTCGGCTATTCTGTCCAGTAATAACCAAGAAGAAAAGAGAACAATTCCGATAATTGACACGCCAAAGAAAAGAACAAAAGGGAAGACTACAGGTGGAAAAGAAAAACGGTTCACCCTTGATATTACGTTGTAACCCGTTAACTATTAGCCTTGTCCCGTTGCAGACCCCTTTTCAGGGTAGAATATTTCTTAATGACATAATGATAGCACCTTCCTTAAGTCTAAGTTCGTGTGGAGGCATGCCAGTTGGTGTCAGGCTGTTCAAAAATTCTTCAGGGTAAGCCAAGTGATATTGCTCATGCTCACTCACAATACAGTCTACTCTCTCGTCGACTACTTCATCTCCAGGTAAACGCTGTAGTACTCGATTGTTCAGTTCAAGCGATGCTTCATTGGCGACCGTAAGAATAGTTCTTACTTTAAGCTCCTGTGGGGTGACAGCAGTAAAATCAAAATCCCCATATAGCTGTTCAACTGGATCTTGTATTTGTGGATAGCATGTAGATGGTACAGTAATTTCCGCCCCAGTCTGGCCTTCTCCTATTTCTAAAAGCCATGTTGAAAATTCTTTTTCAGAATTTAAAGCGCGCAAGTTCTTGGCGAGTTTGAGAACATGGAATTTATTCCAGAGGCTATGCCGCTTCAAATAGCTAGCAACTGCCAAAGAACGTGATCCTCTCATTATGACAGGAAGGACTCGGCGAAAATCACCACCCAGTAAGATGACTTTACCACCGAATGCTTCAGTACAGTTGGTCAGATATTTGAGAGGTCTGTCCACAGCTAAAAATGCGTACACATGCGTCATTGGTGCTTCATCCCAAATAATTGATTTTGTATTCAACAGGGCTGTTGCTTCTGGTGTGTTTGACGTAACGTTGCACGTAGAATTAGAATTAAGAATCAGAGGGATTTGGAAGACAGAATGGGCAGTTCGCCCTCCTTGTAGAAGTGTAGCTGCTATTCCTGTAGACGCTACTGGAGTAGCTTGATCTCATTTTGCTCTGATTATATGTAACAATGTAGAGTAAACAAATGTTTTACCAGTTCCTGCCGGTCCATCTAAAAAGAAACAGTTCTGTTTTAATGTTTCTTTTGGTTTTCCATTTATGGCATTAAAGATCGAATCCACAACCCTTAGTTGCGCCTCATTAAGCTTTTGTCTGTTACAGATAGCCCTAGCTTGCTCTTCTAAAACATCAAACGAATGCATTCCTGGACTGTTAACGTGTAATTTTACATCTGGCAAGTTAAGTTTCTTAAGATGTAAGCCGTAGGTGTGAAGGAGGCCATTGATTTCAATGAGTGCATACTGTTCGCCTCTTTTTTCAGAATATCTGCGTACAAAATCTTCAGACATTGCTTCTTTATGTTAGTCCAAAAGCTCGGCAATATTTTCTGGTTCTCCGAAAACGCAGATAATGACAAATAACATTCGTAAGCGACTTGGCATATGAGAGTGAGTTGCCTCAAGGATAGTATCATGCCAAATTTTATCTCCTTGAAGAAGTCCAAGTTTTTTACATGTTTCCTGGAAAGTTTTGCATAGAACTCCATTGACTGTCCTGATACTATCAATACTTTTGGCACCCTTTACTCTTATTAGCAGCATTCGCAAGAAGTATCTTTCTCTATCGTGCATACTAACTACTGGCATTCGCCCTATTACACCTTGTCCACCACGCTGACGCTTCTTCCATTTTGTTTTACATTTATCGTACACATTGTGATTAGGTATATCTGCGTAAGTATGAATGCATGCTTGATCATCAGTTTCATTAAGTTCAAACCAAGCAGTTAGTATCGTTTGTTTTGAAGAAGCCGCTGCTACCGCCCGGTGTTCCTGGCCTTCATGAAAAACTATCTGTTGCTGTTGAGGTAAATGCACTGACAGTCTAATTACTGTATGGGATTTCTCTGACATGGTGAACTCACTGATTCTCGACATTGGTTCCAGAGCACTCACGTATCTGCCATCGAGGAATGTCAACATTTCTCAATGATTGAGATTCCCGCTACTGGTTTTTGTTTCCAGCTTAAGGCATGCGGCACCATGCCCCTTATATACGTATTTGTATAGGTATTTCACACTTTTAACAGAGGCGCAAACTTCCACATTGATATGAGCATTGAACTTCATTAATAACGATTGATTGTAAGGGACTACTCAGCGTTTGAACGGATTGTAGCCAGGAGCATCCAAAAATTACAATCCATCGGTTTGATTACCTCTATTTTGTTCTGGAAGGAGTTTCTGTGTATTTTCTTGGATGAACAGCAGTAAGTAATTTATGTTGTATGATTGTTCTCTGTCGAATGTTGCATTGATCAATTCGGCGCTGTCATTCCCAATTGTGCCAAAAACTTGCCACAAATTGCAAATTGCAATCCTCAATGAGGAATAGAGCTTCACTGTATATTTTATCTGTGAAATCCATGCCATGAGTTTGTGTTTCTTGACGCCCTCTGCGTAGAATATATTCGGCCATGTAGTCCTTGTATTTCTCCCACAACTGTGCTGGTTGTGAAGGGGAACACGCAGATAAAATAGTTGCCAACAGCGTACGTATTTAAAATGGATTAGAAGGGGTCGCTGAATATACGCTGAAGATGTGCACTCTACTTTCTAATCACGGCGTTGTCTAGGTCGACCATCTCTAAGATGGGCAATGTCCATTAGCAATTTTTACCGGTGGGTGAGTGGATAGCGTGTCGGTCTACTAACCCCAAGATTTCAGGTTCGCTCCTGGCTTTGGTAAGTGATTTCTTGAAAGGCGGCAAAAATACCACACGCATGTCATACGATGTTGGCATGTCAAAGAACCCATTTGAATTCAGTAGGCTGTGTTCATAATGGCAAAATTAATTTCGGGAGTTTCCGCCAACACAAAGTTCCTCATTTCTCTACTAGAAAGCGCTATAGTGTTCAAGGAGCTTATATATCTAACCTCCTTGACTTTCATAGTGATTCAAGGAACAACGAAATTCGAAATGCAAGCTACCTCCTGGGTGTCAAATTACAAAGCTTGCACCCGGCATCCGAGGCCATACGATATTATTATTACCGGACTATCATGATGCTGAGTAAGTCGTAAGTCGTTGTCGCCTAGCGACAATCTTTAAGACGGTCAATCTGCCCATCAAGTCAGGTTCAGTATTGGTGCGGATTTAACTTTTTGGCGCCCCTAGGCAAAATAAAAATTGCCTCCCCCCATTTTCAGGTTCGTGTGAAAATTGAGTGGTAGTTAGTAGACAAACCAAAAGGTCCTGGCTCGTGATTGAGCTCAAATAGTCTTTTATGCGCTTTAAACATGAAAACGAGCGTTCGGCACTGCAGTAGACAACTGTTGTGCAGTTCAACAAGCGGTAGGCTATTTCAACATTTGGAAATACTCCTTGTAGATCATTCTGTCGAATAAATTTTAATATTTCTAAAGACGGGTTATTTTCATTTTTTTTTACTTGGCAATATTTTTGAAAGTGGCACAACTCTTTTATATATTTGTTCTATATCATTTGGAATATATCCTTGTAATGTTCCACATTCAACGTACCAAAGTTCGATAAGCGCGATAAATTTTTGAAAAATTCTTTCATAATCGGCGCATTTGTCTTTCAAATCTGTATACAGTCTATCCAAAATTGTATTGAAAGTATTTACTCTGAAATTTTCTCTTCCACCTACAGTAGCTCAACATAATCTTCATAAAATTCATCAGACGTTAATTTTCTTCGTTTCTTCCTACGAACGTCTTTTTCAAACTCCTGGGTGGTAGAAATTCTCCGTGCTGTTTCTTCATAAAGTTCAACATTTTTCCGAGCAACTTCTTGGATTTGTACGAATCCAAAATATCTGAAATGTTGGTATCCATGGCTTGCAATTTCTGACTTGTAGCATCGAATCCAAGTAAAACAGACCAAATATTTAGCATAAATGCACTTTCTAGTCATTCCATATTATTCCGAAGGCCTGTAGGTTTATTTAGAACTATTGCATTTTCGTTGGGATTTTCTTCAAAAGCTGATAAAGCATTTATTATTTCGTTCCAAAATTCAACCAGAACAGAAACCATATCAGCACGTGCAGACCAACGAGTTGTAGACAGCGATTTTAGTTACGCAAATTTTGAATCAGCAAAATGCTGAAAAACAGATCATCTTTCTGTCGAATCTGAAAAAAAGTTATACAACTCCTGGACCAATTGAAAAAAACTTACTCGCTTCTGTACAACTTTCTGCAGCGTGTGTACCAACCATATTCAACGAATGTGTAGTGCATGGTGTGTACTCTGCGAGAGGATTGTCGTTTTTTATTCTAGCTTGAAGTCCCGAATATATGCCCTTCATGTTGGCAGCGTTATCGTAAGATTGCCCTCTCATATCGAGAATTTCTATGCCATGAGATTTCAAAGTAGATATGACTGCAACATATAAGTCTTCACCTTTGTGACCTGGATTGTCTAGTAAAGTTAAAAAACGTTCATAAACGGTGCCGTCTGGTTTTACATATCGTAACATGAATGAAAGTTGGTCAATACGAGAGATGTCTTGGGTTGAATCCACAATGATAGAATATTACTTCGCAGTTTTGATTTCTTCAACTATTTTAGACGTCACTTTTTTAGCCATAATTTCGATGACTTCTTCATAAATAGTTTTGGATAGGTAGCTTGTACTACCACTGCCTTTATCTCCATAATTACGAATATGCTCATCTATAAATGGATCGAATGGTCTTAAATATTCTATTAACATCAGAAAATGTCCATTGTTAGGAACGCCGAAATGCTCATTGCTGCCTGTGCCCCTAAATGAGAGTCTACGACTTGCCAAGGGTTTGACAGTAGCAACAACTCTTTTAAGACCTTCTTTCCAGTTCGAAATTACTTCTTGAAGTTGTTGTACTAAACCATGATCTACTCTTCCATGTATATTAGCTCTTTCAAACAATTTTAGGAAAGATTGCTTATAAAGATCTGGATTTTCGTGGTCGGAAGCCAAGTCATGGAGGATTTTCCAATCATTGAATCTGTGTCTGAACGCAAATTCGTTAGTTGTGTCTCCAAAGAGCAAACACGGTGCGTAATAAACAGAACCTTTACTCTTGAAATAAACAAGCCACTTACGATCCCCTATTTCCCCGTTCTGAATTCAGGGTACCCTCGTTTGGATTCTTTAAAATCAGTATCTTTATTCTGATTGTAACCATTCAATGCAACGTACTCTTGGTAAAATTTATTCGCAATCCAAGGAGCCGGATCACTGTTGAATACAAACACATTTTCTTAATTTCACTCGCTTCTGATTTCTCATCAGAAAATGTAGGTTAATCTGAGTGAGCTGTATCTGGTACAATTTCTTCAACATCAATAAGCTCAGGTACAGAGTCAGTAGCAGTCAGGATGGCAGAAGTAGAGGAAGCGGAAGAAGGAGGAACATCTGAAGATGGTTGTTGGCCTATACATTTGCACATAATAAACGTCAGTTCATTACATTTGAAAAACGGATTTCTTACATTATTCAATTATTATTTTGAGCATCTTACTTGTCGAAGGTTTATAAAAATTATCAATTTTTGGCCTTTTAGCCAAAACTTTTTCTTGTCTTTGCGCCTTTTCATATGCTTGCTTTCTACCTTGAGCACCACTTAATCTTTTACGCCCCTACATTTTCAATTTTTAAACGAAAAATGAATGTGTTGTGACGAGCCAAATTTTAGCTCTCAGATAATTCGAATTATAGGCAGTTATGTGCAATCTATTAGATAAATTGACAAAAGAGATCAACATTAAAAGACGTAAATAGACTCGCAACAAAGAAGGTGAATAATAGTTTATAAGCATGTAACAAAGACCTGTCTTCACAAAGAATTTGGTGAGGTTAGATAGACCAAACTCCAGCAATTAACAAATAGAACACTTGGAGAACAATTTCTGTGAATGCCCTCGCACACAAGAATCCATGCAAACATCCATAGAGCAAATAAAACAGAACATGGAAACCACATTCATAGAAAGAGTACAAGCAGCGGTAGCCAGGGAGATGGGAAAACCCTCTCTCCCCCCGGCAAGAACAAAAAACAGCAGCCACAATAAGCCGGACGACCATAAAAAACAGGAGCCCTTCATGCAGACGCAACAAAAGAAATTAGCAAAGCTACCACGATAAAATAACCAGCCACTCAAAACATAGTGAGGTACTAGCCACGCAAAACAACCAGAGCGCCCCTCAAGATAATCAGAGCCACTATTTCTCAATCTTATAATATGTCACATGGGTGGTATTGGATTGTCTCTAAGAGGCGCTCATTACTCTTGTAGATGCAAGTAGTATAATTCGCTAGACTTTGAATATTGCGTAATCCTGACCACGTGGTCCAGGAGCGGGGCATGTGCACTGCACGTGTTAGCGTGGGAAGGGGTTGACCTTGTGGCTTGTTTATGTGATTGTGATAAAAAGTTAGCACTGCATGTGTTAGCGTGGGAAGGGGTTGACCTTTTGGCTTGTTTATGTGATTGTGATAAAAAGTTAATGGGTGTTGACGGCATGGGCGTTGTTTATTAGGATGGTAACTCGAAATTCAGACTCCTCTTCCACTCCTACAGGGGAGTTTCTTGGTTCGATTCCGTGTTTTGTTATTTAATTCCCGTGGGGGGGTAGCCTGTGTATCATGGTTATTAAGTATTGATTGATTATTGAATTATATTTTGGTAATTTCCCAAGGAAGTGTAGAGAGTCTTGGGTGTCATAA
This sequence comes from Meconema thalassinum, assembly GCA_946902985.2. Taxonomy (NCBI): domain Eukaryota; kingdom Metazoa; phylum Arthropoda; class Insecta; order Orthoptera; family Tettigoniidae; genus Meconema; species Meconema thalassinum. The sequence continues at coordinate 93,155,387 of OX336395.1, read as the reverse complement.
CTTTTGAATGAGAGTGTACGGTGAGGCACTCGACATAGCCGGATCGCTACCAGACATGTGGTGTGCGGCTGTTCCGTTTTTGCTCGCGCCGTGCGGCAAGCAATGAGAGCACTTAGCGTATGTAGTGCATGGTTGTCGTTAAAGTTTTTGCTCGCGCAAGCTAAATAAGTAATCATATGTTGTAATGCGACACTCTGTTTAAGTACGACATATATTACCACAGCGTGGGAGTGGAGTGGTGTTACTCCTTCTCGCTATGATATGTCTGTTTAATTTAAATGATGTTAACATTTTTTGTGTTCTGGCTTGCTTCATGATCTCAATCTGGTTAAAGTGTTTTATATGCCATGTATAACTTTGAGTGTGTGAAATGAATTTCGATCTGTTTGTTTTTAGATTCACAGATGTCATTAGTCAAGTCTGCAATTTTTAATGCGAGAACGAGATTGGATGTCGGTTCCCAGAGCTTCATGTGAAATGTTTTAAAGAGGTTTTTTGGCGCTCTAACTTCTTAATATATATATAAGAGGAGATTGCTATGGAGCAGTAGTTAGCTATCTTTATCTGCAATATCATGAGTCTGTGCGAGGGGTTGATAGAAAAGTTAGTAAAATTGCAACGCATTATGATGTTTGCGGAAAGTGCCCTGAATCAAGGGTTGCATTTCATCGTCAGTGCAACGAAAATAGAGGAGGAGGTGTGGTATAACACCTTAACACCGGGAGAAAAGGAGGTTTTAAGCGCCGAAATATTCGAGCTGATGAGGGATCAACACCACTGCCGTGAAATTATTTTCAACGGCATGACATTTCACATTGTCAATATTATTATTGACAAGTTGAGATCCATCGGCTCGATGAATTTCAACGTGTTTGAACCTACATTGGCGGAAGAGCTAATGGCCGTGTTTGAACGGCCATTAGAGGAACAGCATATGGAAGAGCATATGGAAGAAGTGCAAGAAGAAGCAGAAGAAGAAGAAGAAGAAGAAGACCATCGAATGGAAGAAGAAGAAGAAGAACATCGAGCGGAAGGAGAAGAAGAAGAAGACCGACAAGAAGAAGAAGAAGAAGAAGAAGATGATGATGATGATGATGATGATGATGATGATGATGATGATGATGATGATGATGTTCAAATCTTAAATTAAATTCAATGGACAGTGGACAGTGGATTAATATTGTGCAGTGTAAATTTTATTTTTTAAATATATTTATTTGATCATTTGTGGTTTACATTAATTATATAATATGAATTAGTGAAAAATGATATGATCTTCGTTCTTAAAGTGGTAAGTAGTTCCTTTTCCAACAAGCTGCAGAGAGAATTGAAGATGCTGTGTTGTTTGCAGAGTGGAATATGCTGGTCTTGTGCACGGGGTAAGTAGAATCATTCTTTTCTTTCTTGCGTGTGTTGGTTTTAGCGAGCTGAAAAATATATATATATAGAGACACATTAATAATAATAATAATAATAATAATAATAATAATAATAATAATAATAATAATAATAATAATAATAATAATAATAATATTAATAATAATAATAATAATAATAATAATAATATCTTTGTGAGGAATAAAAAATAAAAATAAAAAAAAAAAAACTTACACTGTTCTAATTATAAGATATTTTTGTTGGGGATCCAAGAGTTGTGAGTTGAATCGAATCCAAGCCAAGATACGAAGGCTCGGGTTCCTTTTCTACGTAGTACTTTGTTGACTAAGTAAATATTAGGATGTTTTGTTCGTTGTAACTCTGCTTCGTAGAACGCACCAAATATTGGAGTATTTTTATTATCTTTTAAAAGATATGTTCGTGGATTAGTATTTTGAACTTTATAAATTGTAAATAATTCTGTTGTCCAATTACCTTCGTACCCTTTACTGAAGTGTTTCTTGATTTTTGATATCCTTACAATATCGCCGATTTTATATTTTGGTTTTCTTAAAGTTTCATTATATTGTGTTGGCAAGCGGGGTGGATTGTTTCTTTTCACATCATTAGGTTTCATGCCAATGCTGCGATGTATTTTGTGATTATACTTTACTAGTAACTCAGGCAAAATATGTACCCATCGGTAAGAACCTCGTGTTGTGAATTCTTTCCACATCGATTCCTTAAGAGTTCGATTGAATCTTTCTATCACACTCGCTTTAATGGAGCTGCCAGTGGAATAATGCTTTAGATTTTGTTTCTGAGACCATGTTTTGAATTCACTGTTATAAAATTCCGTTCCTCGATCGGTGTGAAAATAATTGGGCAATCTTTTACTTTGAGAATAAACAAATTTTAAGCTGTTCACAATCTCACTTCCTTTTTTGGTTTTAAGAGGAATTGCCCATGCATATTTCGAGTAATCGTCAATAATGGTTAATAAATATTTAAATCCATTATTCCATTTTGCAAGTTTGGACATGTCCACAATGTCAGCTTCATGGAGGTCATCGATTCCTTTGCTAATAACACGTCGTCTTTTAAACTTTTTTCTAAGCGGTGCGTGAAGTTCTTTTGCAATTTCTCGTCTGATTTCGTTCATAGTTATTTTCCAAACAATGTTTTATAACATACTGTGCATTGTTTTACAAACGTTGGAATTTTTATTCAATATATCCAGCATTTCTTAGTTCTTCTTCTATTGCAAAGATTTCGCTGTCTACTCCTGTGTGACCTGCAGCTTTCGATGCAATTAATGTTTTAAGTCTTGATACCAATTTGTTTGGTTCATTCCAGTGAACGAATTCAATATTGTTTCCGCCTTCAAATTTCCAAATGGCTTGTGGCGCGATGTGTTTTTTTTGACCATATCCAGTATGCATTGTAGTATTTGCTTCTTCATTTTCATCTGCTGTTTTTATAATTCTATCTATGTCTTCAGTGAGAAGGGGTTCAATTATATTTTTATACTTATAAGATTGCGTTCCTCTCGGAGCTGCATTGCTTGTATAATTTCTTTTGTGCACGTTTGAAACATTTAATAATTTCAAATATGAACTTAAATCACTCCTATCTATTAGAGTGGGGTCTGGTACTTTCCTTTGAATCAATTCAAGTAGACCTTCTGTAATAGGAAATTTTTCACCGCCAACTTTTATCCACTTTTTATCGAAGAAAACTCGTTCGCGTCCCAAGTATTGTTTATCATTTCTTATCGTTATACCAAATGTTCTATCCACGTTTTGTTTAATGAACGGATCAAAGTAGCGGTTAAGTAGTGAAATTATTTTGATGCTATCTCCATCTTCTTCGTCTGAAGTAGCAGTGGATTCAGAATCGATATATTTTCCTTTTCTTTTTCGATTTTCTTTATTTTGAGTCGACGTATTAGCAATAGCTACAAGTTGATTTAATGAACTTGTTACTGGTTTAAAGTTAGTCTCTATATCTAATTCTTTTCGTCTAACATCATCTTGAAGTGAAAGATACTTGTCTTTAACATCTTTTTTTAAGCGAGAAAGTTTATCCTTTACTCGACTTTCAGCTTTAATCTTTGACCTCTTCTCCATGACTAAACGGAAATTGTGGTTGTTTTACTTATTTATAGTATATTCAAAATCGATTTGAAGAGGAAGATCATCAGTTTTATGTTTTTTCGGGTCTCTAAGTCGAAACTGAATTTCATCTTGCTCTTCAACGACAATATCACTGCCATCCAGTTCAATCTCTTGACGTATATTTAAAATTGCATACACAATTGGAGATCTTGGTGAAACAAAAATTGGTTTTAATACACCTTTGTAGGGAAGTTGGTACTGTATGTTATGATTATGAAGCGTGTATACTGGTGAATGGATTGATGGTGTGTTGGAGAATTTCAGAATAAATTTCGATAAGTTCTTTTTCTTTACTTCATCTTTTAATATACCATATTCTTCTTTGGATGCAGTAAAACTTTCGAGTGGTTCTTTGTTAACCATTTGCTCAATTTTTCCCAGTTCAGTTTTTAACTTGTTATATTCTTCTTTGGATTCAGCAGCATAACTTTCAAGATCTTCTTTTTTAACAATATTGAGATTGTTAGCAACACCCTCAATACGAGTTTGTAAATTGCTTAAAATTTCTTTTAGTTGATTAACTTCAGTTCGTGACGCAGCATAGTGTTCTACAAACCGTTTATTTGTCACGTCTTGGTCGTTAACAGGGAACTCAACATTTGTTTGTTTTTGATGTTGTAGATTGGTTACAGTTTGTTTCAATTGATCAAATTCACGTTGGGAAGCGGCATATTGCTCAACAAACGTCTTATTTGCAACATCGTTATCGTATATGGGGTTGTTTACGTGAGTAATTCGTCCACTCATCATATTTAAAGTTCCACCATCGTCTACGTTTAAAACGTTTTGTTTATTAAATTTAGCGATTAAGTCTTCTAGATCTTTTCGAGAGGCAGCAAAGTTTTCTAAGTAATATTTGTTTATTGCATCTAACGAATCGATTGGTTGAGATATGTTTGTTATTCTTCTATTTAACATATCTACAGTTTCATCATCTCTGTTTATATTCAAAAGAGATTTTTTAATTTCATCGAGTTCATTTGTTACATGAGTTTTAAGAAAAGAATACGTTACCGCATCTTGATTTTGAATTGGATCTTTAACATTTCTTATTCTTTTGTTACCCAAGTCGAGAGTATCTTGATCATACGGAAAGTGATCTTCTGAAAATTCTCGCACTAAACCATGAATGAATTCTACTCGTTGTAACACTTCTGTTATTCGGGTCTCAAGATATTTTTTTATATTCGATGTATGTTGCTGCATTGCAATAAGGTTTACTGCATCATTTGCAGATGATGGTAAAGCTAAGCCCGCGAGACGTTTGTTTTGAAAGTCAAGTTCTTTTTTCTCTATTTTACAAATTGAAAAAATTAAACCTTTAAGCTCGTTAAAGTTTCGTTGTATGTCTTCTTTAGACTCGATTTTATTTAGCTCATTTAATAACTTCACTACATAACCTTTGTTGCATGCATCTTCAACATGTATTGGCATTCCGACATTTTTTAACCGTTTGCCGTTAATACTTAGATGTCCGTCGCTTGTTGTTGTTGTTAGTTGATTTTCATATTGCACTAGCTTATCATCAACATATGATTTAGTTGCAATATCATGTCGTGAAGTCGGTCGTCCGATAGACACATTATTGGTTTTGTTAAACGATGTCATAGTTAAGTTGTTAACCACGCAAAAGCTATAACACGAATGGCCATTTACCTCTTTTTGAAGTCATATTTATAACTGAAAATAAACATCAAATCCATTGCGATATCGACCATTTTGTAAATCGCTATCTTTATCGATAACCAAAAAACCAAACTTAGAGTTTTGCCAACAATACGAACAAATATCAAAGAACTGTTCATAGCTCATATCTGTATTTACATGATCGTTATATACGTGACGCAAGTTTGTTCCGTCTTGTTTAAAAAGAATTAAAAAATTAGCGTTATCTCTAATTAGATGTTTAGGTATACAAGAATATGTTTGACAAAGATAAAATACGTCAACGTCGTGATGACGACCTCTACTGAAATAATCTTTCATGTGTTGTTGTTTATTGCTGGCTACATCATCAAAAACAAATATAGAGTTTTTTCTAGCCATTTCTGGAGGCATTACTTCATCATTATCGGAAAAAAAATCACTTTTTATTTCTTTTATGGAGTCCAAAAACTTTTTTAATTCAACATATTTACTTTGAGCAAGTGATTTAGAATAAATATAAACGTTTTCAAAACGAACTCCATTTTTGTGGCATAATACATTTAGCATTACGTTTGTTTTACCGCAGTTCGATGGACCGCAAATGATACATCGAATTGTGTTCGGTAGTAAAACACCATGCTTTCTTTTTTCACTTTTACTCTGGTTTTCAGCATTAGTAAATGAAATTACTGGTAGAGTGTTTGACTGCTTAACAAACTTCAACATGTCTACGTTTACGTCTGAGAATGCACACTGCACAAAAAATCACATCACATCAACATATATTGCTTCCACATGTATCATAACTTGTATTATGTGGAATAATAGTAGGATTTTCAGGATTTAAATCAACGTTGCCGACGTAAAACCCTCTTATATATGGACAATATGGCGCCCATTTTTCATGATCATTTAAAGGATTATCGTTTTCCCTCCAATTTTCAATTTCAATCTTACAGAATATACATTTCACCTTATCACCATGTCCAGTATAATAAAACCCTGCTGGTGCTAAACAAAATTCGTTTGGACAGGGAAGAGGCCAATTTTGAAAAGTTTTAAGTCTTTCATATTCGCATTTCAATTCTATGCTAGGAGAAATATTGTTTACGTAGGGGCAAGAAAAAGCCCATTTCTTATGTTCTTCAAACGGATCATCATCTTCTTCCCAATAACTAAGTTGCAGATTACAGAAAGCACACCTAACCATATCCTTATATCCAAAATAGAAAAATCCTGCGGCTGCTAACCATGCAGTGTTCGTAAAACTGTCTGAAGACCAGGTCTTAAATGTTTTTAGCCGATCTCTTTCAGATTTTAAATTCATTTCTTTTTGACTCAATATCATTTGCATTAACTGTTTTTTGGAATACTTTACACAATTAAAATACTTCATGATGCTGGTTTACTTCACAAAGAAAAGATGTTCACCACACAAAGCTAAATGCGAACTGACATGAATCAACAAAACACGTTGGCTAATATGCACGTGTTGGGTTGGCCGAGCGGTCTAAGGCGTTAGACTTAAGATCTAATTTTCAGAAATTGAAAGCGAGGGTTCGAATCCCTCACCTGACAATATTATTATTATTATTATTATTATTATTATTATTATTTTATTTACATGTAGAGTGAGGAGGTAATTGATCATTAATAAGAACTTTCATATGAAATGGTACAAAAGACATTTTTTTTTTCTTCTTTATTCATTTAGAATTACAATTAATACAATTTTATTTCTCTTGAAGTAATCTCATTCTTTTTTTAGTTGTCCAGATGAGTGTGGCTGTGTTGAGATGATCTTCTTCTTTTTAGTTGTCCAGATGATTATTTTCTGTAGACAAAAAAAAAAGATACACTGTGTTAAAAAGCGAACTAAAAACAAAATATGTATAGCTGTCAACTACAGTAGTAGATCTAAATTATTCACCTTTTATAGATAGCGATTACAGTTGTCACATTTGCAGCGAAGATGAAACAGTTGAAATTTCCTCTTTAGATGATCTGGTAGATGTTCCCACTCTAGACGAATTCGTTGTGGTTCATATATAGTCAGCACGTTTATAGGAAAGTAGTTCCAATCAAACTTATTAAAACCTCGAAGTCCACTGTTTCGAAACTTGTTTATTATCGAACACACGATTTTCATGATGCCATCAGAAGAATTTAACCAATGTTGAACAGCATTGACGTTGAATTTAGCACAACTATTGCTTCCCATTGCTAGAGATGGTAAATGTTTTGGACAATCTGTAGGTAAACGATGGCTATGCCTCAACATTAGGTCTGACATTCCATCAATCGTATTAAGATCGAATAATGAGTCTGGGGAAAGTGCTTTTAGTGCAAACAAAGAAAATTCCTGTGGCAAATTATATACAACTAAATAATCATATTTATTCTTAATAGACTCAAAAAAAGAAGAAAGAGTTTTTTCACAATATGCTGCAACCCATGTGATCACGGGGCTGAATGAAGGTATATTGCCGTTATTTAACATACAGTAAGCAAGTTCCAAACTGCCGTTTGGTAGCTTGCGAATGTCTGCAACTATTGGTTGCTTCTTATTCCACGTGCCAGCATCAGTAGAAGGAGAGTTTGTTGTTGTCAATTCCATGATTGCAACTAAAGTGAGAATACTTGTTTACTTGCTTGCTTATAACTTAGCAAATATTGGTTTAGATAATTACTTCATTCGTTAATGGTCTGTAAGATATTTGACGATCATGAATAAGAACACAATAAAGAGTTGTATCTTCAGGTATATTCTCACTTGTCTCGATTTCAATTCGCACATCGACTGAAGATGTCTTCACTGCTTCCACTTGTTCGAGACAATTAATTACAATAATCGGACAAAGAGACTTAAATTCATCTCGTGAAACCAGAGTCTCTGAACGAACATCATCGATCTGATAATATACATTACGAAATTTAACAAACATGTCATACAACTCGCTGTAGTCATTTATGGCAATTTCAGAAGTTGGCATTTCATAGGGATAAAAAATTGAATTTAAAAAAACTCTTATAGATTTAATGTTACAATGGTCGAAATAGGAAGAGCATGTGTTTAGTAAATTTCTTCTAGTTTGAAAACCTAATAAAAATTGACGTGGTTTTTGAGTTTCAGAAGTTGTCATTACAGTCCAACTATATTTAGTTGTTCTAGGAAGAGAAGGCAAGACGTGAACATCCCACGATCGATAACCAACCTGAATGGGAATATTTTTCTGCATTAGTTTTAATCTTTTAATTTGTTCTTCGTCCGATAATAATAAAACGGGAATTTTTAGATAAACTTTAAATAACCTGACCTTAGAAAGATCGTTTTCGGTTGTCGATTGCAACGCACGTGCGTCACTTGACGATCGGAGAAGTATTACCTCATGCTTGCAGTTTAAAATCGGCTTTCTGTAATCCTCTGCTATTCCTAACAGGTTGCTTAAAGGAAGTATTATATGAAAACGTTTTGTGTTACTATCAACAATATTTGCTTCACTTGCTGGCGTTGTTAAAGAGGGAAAATAACCGGCATTTTGTAAAGCTGTATATTCGTTTTTTGAATATGATGCAAAGGTTTTTATAGAACTTGTTATACCTAGATGGCGTGTACGATCAATTTCTTTACCATTTAACGTGATGCGAATTTCGCTAAAAAGATTAGCCCCAAAATTTTGGTCAGGATGCGCTGTAGTAGAAGCAGCTGGATTTATGTTAGAAGTAATAATTTGACCTTCTAAGTGAAGAACACCTTCTGATAATAAAACTATGTTTTCTTCATTTTGAATCGGTATTCGAATTTCATCATTATTTTCGAATTT